>JARUKP010000605.1:0-11032 GCA_029874955.1 Octopus insularis | reverse complement strand
ATATATATATATATATATATATATATATATATAAAGAGAGAGAGAGAGAGAGAGAGAGAGAGAGAGAGAGAGAGAGAAATGTGTAGGTATATACGCGCACACATACATACATATAAAAGCATCTGTCCGTGGGGACGTATGTGAGTTGCATTTGTGTACATGTTATGTATGTGTGTTTATATTATTCTGCTAGGATGCATGTCTCACAAATATAGCTTGAGAGATCTCACAAAGAATATCAATGAACGCTATACACGAATCTACATTGTTTTCGAGAGACTTTCAGACAGACGCAGTGTGGATGCGTGTATGTGTGTGTGTGTGCGCGTGTGTGTGCGTATCTGTGTAACATTCAATGCAGTCAGTTTTCTATTTTGTTTGTGCAAATACAATCTATTATAGACATATACATTAATAAAATAAAACCATAATACCAACAATATGACATTCAAAACGTTGACTATTTCTTTATATCAGACCACTACCATCTCTATAGCGTTTTCTTCCACATTTTTTAAACACAGCCATTCACTAATTTTTTGTGGCTGTCGTTATTTTTCTTGTGCTTGTGAATTTTTGTGACCATGTATGCACGATTTCAGTTACCATGGAAATAAGACATTGCCACGTAGTACGTGACATTTGTGTATTGTTGTACTCGTTATCCAGTATTAATAAGTGAGATCAGATATGGTAATGCGCTACAGAATTCTTGTGCATCTAGAATGGCATTGTTTCTTGTACGAATATCAATATCATGAAATTACGTTGCCTGAAAATCATTTCAAGCGTTACACCAGACGCACAAATGCAGGTTCCATGATAAAATTTCATATTCCGATTTACCAATTGTTATTCATAAACGATAGCCATTTTTTTATTGTGCTCAGGCACGTTTTTCTTGTTGTTTAGCCTACAATCTGCTCTGATCAACGATACGAATGATCGAACTTATCACTACCAACCGTATTTCTTCAGATAGAATGTATACAGTAAGTTATTATCCAACACGTCCTATATTTTTTTTTAATGGATAAAGTTTGGTTTGAAAAAAGCTTGGCGTTCTCTGATTACAAGTCGATACCAAGATAAAAGTTTCCTCGTTGGTGTTATAGACGTAACTTATGAGAACGTCTTTGAAGTATAATTATTGAAGGGTGTAATCTTTTCAAAATAACTGATAAATCAGTGGTTTGACTAATATTCACAATTATGTTACAAAGAAATTCATGTACTTCTACTCTGCATGATATCAGCATTATATATATTAATAATTTCTGGAAGCTGATTGTTACTCTTGTTCATATTTTCTTTCAATATTTTATGCAACACCTCATTCTCTCATGGCAGGAATGAGGTGATTGTATCCGTGGGAAATTGGCTCACTATGACATACGTTAGGTATTTAAATCTAAACTAGAGCACGCTTATCCGGATTATATATATTTCTCAGGAAATAGTCAAATGACGCAGGCACGTCTGCTGGATCATAATAAGGGTCGAAAATCGATTCAGCCTATTCATTACATGTGTGAGTGCATTGTGTTGAATGTCCTTTCAATATGCTTGGAATGTGACCAGCTGTGTTAATGGGTGTGTATGTTGTGATAAATGTCTTGTTAAGAGTTCTAACAAGGTTTACCTTCTTTTTGGTGTGTGGGTTTGAACGGTAATGTTTTCTTTTTGAGTGTCTCCAACTGTGTCTATGTGCGTGTTTTTTGCGATGTTTTCTTTCGTGTGTGTCTATATACTTGTGACCAAGAGTGCTAAGTAACATCTATATTGCTAGAAATTAGAGCTAAAGTTGCAAGAAATAACATTTTCATATATTAACAGGGGACATATAACCGCACCACAGCGAATCCAGGTCACTAGACAAGACTAATTTTGCTTCTTTGTGTGCGCGCGCGTGTGTGTGTGTGTGTGTGTGTGTGTGTGTGTGTGAGAGAGAGAGAGAGAGAGAGAGAGAGAGAGAGAGGTAAAAACAAAAATTTGAACTGAATCTCTCATCTTCTAACAAAACAGCCTACCCAGATGAATTCACGTAAGGTTGACAAGGTCGGTCTGAAAATGGAACTCATGACAAATTCATTTACTGCTTTCTGATTCAGAGATCATAACGCCCTAAGTTGCTGGCTGACGTTTCGCATTTGAAATAAAAAATAGTTAAATATTATAATGCAAAGACACACACATACAAAGTAAGTGTTCTGATTGTATGGAGAATTAAGCTAAGCTCAATGTAGACAGATGAAACTATATAAGGAAATGCACAGCTTGGCTCTACCAATTTATAGTTATTATGACAATTACAAACTTATGAGAATGATGAGGATGATGAAAATTTCTTAGGCATAAACTAATTTTTGTTACAGAATGATTGATAAAAATGCATCAACCCCATTATAACGCAAGTGTAATTTTATTGGTTAGGGAGTAAATGAAAGGTAAAGATAAACAAGACAAGACTTCGATTTAGTGACAAGCAGAAATGCTATTAGTTACATGGACAGCCACAGACTAGCTATGCCGACGTTACAAAAGGAGTACAAATATTTAGGGAACCTTCTGATACTAATCTTCTTGATAAAGACCCAGATGCCATATTTAAAACGGCTGAAGAAAACATGCAATTTGATTCAGGTAAATTCTAAGCCCTCTGATACTAACTAATTGGTGTTCACAAGCCGAAACAACGAAGCGTTAGGCCAAAAAGAGCAGCAATCCCAGAGGCACGTATAGTGCGTGCTCTGGGGACTGATATGAGCAACGATGCCTTGTTTAACGTGCCTATCATCAAGGTGGAAGGCAATGTGCAGTCGAATGGCTGGATGGATTCAGAGAAACTTCATAACAACGGACCAGAAAACTGTACTGGTTCTAAGGAGAACATTTGCACTCAGCTGTCTGAATGTGATTACCCTAAAGCTATCAAATGTAGTGGCTCTACAGTGTCAAATCAATAGCCAGACTTGAGGTAGTTCAGCGTGCTACACTAGGAAGGTTGCATCAATGGAACATCTGAGCTACTGGGTAAGACTGAAAAAGTTGCAACTCTACTTACTAAAGTGAAGACGAGAGAGGTATGCAGTGATAACGTATGGAGGATCCTGGAGGGGCTGGCACCAAACTTTGGTATCGAGAGCTATACCAGCCCCCAAACTGGATGTCACTGCACTGTTCCAAATGTCCCAGCTATCCCATCTAGAGTGAGGACTATGTACTGCAATAGCTTGGGATTCAAAGGCCCACAGCTATTTAACGTCTTCCCAAAACATCTGAGGGATCTACATGGAGTAGGTGTAGATGTTTTCAAGAAACAACTTGACCTCCTGCTATCCAAGGTTCCGGGAAACTCAAGGCATGAAACTCAAAAGAGGGCAGCAGTGTCGAACTCCCTCCTTCAACAAAAGCCAATCACATTTGAAAGGGTGATTAAGCTGGCGATACCCCAGCATGGCTGCCACCCAAATTATCAAGCGCATATATTAGGTTAGCGGGCAAGTTCTGAGCGTTTTTATGCTAAAATTTTTAACGCTTCTTTGAAAACACCTGAAAACTAATATAGTTAAAGCTTTGGCGTTACTTGAAGTGGTAGTGCACCTCTTGTTTGTTCTTCATTAAAAATAGAGGTATCTTTCATTCCGGTTAGCCATTATTGACGTTTGAAATAGATAACCAAATCTTTCATATTCGCGTTGTAATGCTTTTCTTTTTCAAAAAGGAGAAAATGCTGTGAAGAATTGCAAAAAGCATTTACGAAGGCTATGTTGATGAATCAACTGTTCGAAATTAGTTTGCAAAATTTAAAGCTGGGGAGTTTAGCTTGGAAGATGACAGACGCAGTGGAAGACCTTCAAAATTGCATGAAGATGTTTTGAAGACAAAAATAGAAGAAAATTCAAGTATCACGATTTTTTTAAATTATGGGTCATGAACACCTCATGAAACTAGAATACATTTCTCACTATAATGTATGGATCCTTCACAAACTCTCAGAAAAGAAATGCGTGGACCGGTATTCTGTTTGTAATATGCTTCTGAAACGGAATGAAAGCATGCCTGTTTTGAAACAACTTGTGACTGGACATGAAACATGGATTGTATACGAAAATGTAGTGCGAGAAAGATCCTGGAGTTTTCATAAGGATAAAAAAAGACAGCAACGCAAGACGAATATTCATGCAAAAAAATGTTATGCTCTGTGTTTGGTGGGATCATAAAGGTATTATTTATTATGAGCTTCTCCCACAAAAGCAGACCATTAATTTTGATGTCTACTGTATTCAGCTGGTTAATTTGAACCAAAAAATCAAAGAAGTGAGGTCAGAGATTGCCAACAATGCCCGACTTCATGTGCCTTTAGCTACTCGAAGAAAGTTATATGAACTTGGTTGGGATCTCTTGCCCCATCCACCATATTCTCCTGATATTGCGCCATCCGACTACCACTTGTTTTTCTCGCTACAGGACTCATTACAAGGAAACACTTTGCATCTAGATAACTTTTTTTCTTCAAAACCAGTCAAATTTTATGCTGATGGAATATCTAAATTGCCTGATAGATAGGCAAAAGTCATTAATAATAATAGAAATCATTTCAATGAATAAAATTTATTGAAAGGTAAATTATTTGTATCCCTTTTTGCATATTAAAAAAAACACTTAAAACTTTCTGGATAATCTAATACTTCAAAGGAGAAGAAGCAGAGAGAAGGTTAAGCATGTCTGTAATCTAATTCTTGAAGCCTGTTTGCTGACTGAGTCATTGCAAATCTGTTGGATGGCTTTCTTTTGAATGCACTCGTGCTTTTTTTTTTCTTTTTCTTTTTCTTTCTTTTTTTTGTGTATGTGTAGCAGCAGCAGCAGCAGCGGTAGTAGTAGTAGTAGTAGTAGTAGTAGTAGTAGTAGTAGTAGTAGTAGTAGTAGTAGTAGTATCACCATTACCTTCCATATATGAGAAGGATGTTGCCTGAAATTGAAAAATGATCAGTAATAATTCATCCAAGTTGAGGTATTTCTTGGCCTGAAAGAGGAATTTTAGTTCTTTTATGTAATTTTGGCAATGTTATATGAGTAGTGTTACTATGAGTGACCATAAGGCCTAGCATCCATAATAACTTTGAGGATTTAACTGCACATTGTTCATATGTAGAAGAGGGTGCAATACAGAACTGTTTCTTTGATGTCTAGTAGTGTATTTGTGCTGTTTAAAAAATTTAAGTTTTCATGTCATCATCGAAAAGTGTTCTAAAAGTCACTGTTTATGGAGTCAGTGTGACTCCATGAACAGTGTGAAGTGTTAAGAATGTAAGTAGATGATACCACCGATGTATGGAAGGTTAAAGGCATATAAATGATGATAATGTTGGCATAGGATGTGTGTTGCTGGAAGTAATAACAAGCTGGTCTTTAATGTACATGGGAGGAATGTGGGAGATATAACCAGAGTTTGGGATATTGCCAAGTTTATAGAATGAGAGTTTGAGAGAACTTCAACAGCACATGCTATTATGGTATGATTTGACAGTAAGGTTGTAATGTGAAATAATGATAGAAGAGCCCATTGGTGGACAACTGGGTATGTTTTCATGAAAGACAGTTGAAGTTTTAGTAGGTGCCAAGTTCAGTAGTAACTGTGCTTTGTCAAGTGCAAGGGACAAAGATTAAAGAAGACATATTCAAAGTGATGAAAGAGCTATTTGTTTACAACCATTTCCATTACCTTTCAGATGTTGTGTGAATGATAAGTTAGCTGTAGGCAGGTTAGTGAAGTTGTCTGAGGAAAAGTGAGTACATAACTGAATTCAGATGGAACTGGAGTTAGAGAATTCAGAATAACAGGGGCACATTAGGATTCTGTTAGAAGTGTCAGAGAGCAGAAACTACTTAATGGTAATTCTATGAGTGTTTGTTAGATTTGTATGTGTATATATGTGTGATATGAAAAATGGTTGTGTCTGTGTGCTGCTATGCATCTCTGTTATTGATATGCAAGCAGTAATCTAGTGGACAATGCATTTTCAATTTCTAAAACACTGTCATGTGTTCAAAGTTGAATTATAAACAGTTGTCTCGCAGTTTTCTGTTTACTTATATGATTCTGATGAAAACAAAATATATAGTTGAACATTTGCAACTTTTGTTTTGCTCAAATGCTACTCTGTCACCCAAACAATATTTTATTTATGTAGAAATGGCCTGCATAGCTTAGAAGGCAGTAAAGTCTATATTGTTTCAAAGAATATAGAATATTTTTAAATAAAGCAGATAAATATTCTAAATATTTCTATTTTAATACATATAATGCACAGTTGAATCAGCTGAAAGAAGAGATTATGGATTTAAATTTCAGAACCTGATTTTTTTTTCTCATTTTTTAAAACTTATCATTCTACATAATTTTTCCAAACTTATTATAGACTCTACAAGCATAAGGTGGTTAAAATTCTTTAATAAATTGGTCTGCATTCATCCCTGTTGCATAAGTTTAGGGCTTGTTCACCTGCTGAAGATTCTTAACAAATAATCATCTTATCGTTTACCTTTTTTCTTTTTTACTTGTTTCAATCATTAGACTGTGGCCATGCTGAGGCACTGCCTTGAGGAGGTTTTAATTGAATGAATTGACCCCAGAACTTATTTTAAAGCCTGGTACTTATTCTATCAGACACTTTTGCTGAACTGTTAAGTTAGAGGGATGTAAACAAACCATCACTGGTTGTCAAGTGGGGACAAACGCAGATACAAAGACACACACATAGATATATATATATGCAACAGGCTTCTTTCAGTTTCCATCTACCAAAAATCCACTCACAAAGCTTTGGTCAGCCCAAAGCTATAGTAGAAGAACTAAGGAACGATGCAGTGGAACTGAACCCAGAACCCTGTGGTTGGGAATCTAACTTTTTACTACACAGACACACCTGCACCTACGGTGATCTTTCCCTATCTTTTCAGATTCTATCAAAGAAATTGGTTTACAGGTCAGGCCTGACAGAATTATTGCTTGCACACCACTGCAGACTTTAGTTGTTGTTTTGTCTGCTTCTTCGTATGATTTTGTGGAGGAATCTGCACTCAAATATATTTGTGCTTCACTATTTGACAGGTTTCTAGGTTGCATAGCTCACAACTGAAGAGAAGATCATAGAGTACATTCAAATTATAAAATCTAATCTTTTCTTGGGAGAGAGGTATTTTTTTCTCTTCCAGATCTTAAATAGTTGGTTGAATTTAACAGATCTTTTTTGTTTATCAATTAAGTATTTTGTCTATGGCTTCATTTATATTATTGCTCAGGTAGGTTAAATCTTCTCCCACACTTCTTTTGGATTGATATAAATATTTGATGATGAGAATGTGTTCTAGTCATCATGTTGTTAAGGCCGCTGATTGCTATTGCTGTACTATCATCACTGAGAAACTGTACATCTTTGATTCTCTCTGCTAGTGCAGCAATGTAAACTGAAATCAATATTAGAGAGATTTTACCTGTCAATACATTGCATTATTACTTCTGCATTATTATTGCATTATTATTTCTGCATCACTGTATGAATGGCAAGTGCACAAAGGAGTACAAGTAGATGAGTCAAAATTGCTGTAAAACATGAGTTGATACTTTGAGAAAAAGGCCAATGCCTATATCTCTTATCCTTGCATTACACAATGCCTTTCTGTAAATCAGTTTGATTGCTTTGACCACTTTTGAAGATATGCCCAATGCCTATATGAAGTTCTACAATAATTGTCTTAAGTTCTGTAAAATGCCTGTGTAAAGTCAATGGAACTTTAGCGAGTTTTTAGCCCACTAATTTAATATAATGTTTGGTCATCCTTCGATTGCTGTTAGAATCAATCCAGCGAGGAACAACAACAACTCGTGTGAGATTTGTGAAGACTTCATGTACATGAGAGATTTATTCCGATCCGGGATGAGAGCATTTACACAGCTTGAACAGTAACATTCAATAGAACAGAATGGAATTTGAATAAGGAAATGTTTTCGTCTTGCCGCATTCCATGACTGGTGAAAGACGATTTAAGAAAATTCAATCAATGGAAAGTTGTCTTGTAGCAGGAACAGAGATGGAGAAACCATGGCTAGCTGCAGGCAGTGAGTGAGAGAAAGAGGATGTTACCTGTGTGTGCGTGTCTTTTATAGCTATGTAATGAGTGCCATCTAGTTGCTAACAATATGACAGGGAAGATAACTATAGATGACTCTCATTAAAACATGATGGCACTGGATTCAAATAAGGTTGCCTACAGAACTATCAGCAAAAGAGGTTTGTGACTCATTAGATTTCTTAGTAACATATCTAAACATAAATGTTTGCTCCACAAATGTGTGCTATGGTCTGTTATTGACACAGTTTGTTGACAACCACATTTCCCATATGGATGAGGATCTGCTGGCAGTAACAAAAAACCAAGGCTAGAAAGCAAGATGGAAATATTACCCTTTGTTGGTTGTTGCAATGCATATTGCTTCATCATATTTCCAGCTGGGTGTCATATTCTGCTTTGACTAAGCTTGAAGTGGCTTTTGAATCACTGGTAATCTTTCCAATCTGCTAGGCAATACACATACTGTTGGGAACTGCTGCTGCTACCACTTCAGCCTGTGTTACCAGTTAAATGGTCTTGTGCTTCTAGGTGCCGGATACAGCTTTTAGAATGTATCCTTTCTTTTTTTATGCCTGTTGTATATGTGAAATTCTTAATTGTAAGACAATTTGTTTATTAAATGATCATACATCCATAATGGCAGGCTTCCTTTGATTTAGCTGCTAGCTTTTTTTTTTTTTTTTACAAAGCTTTGAAATTTGCAGGTGCCCTTTTCAAGACAAGTCCATACCAAATGTTTAATGACTAGAGCCATTGAAAACAAGTGGATTTATTTAAGGAATCAACTCTGTCTCTTTCTCTAACCCCCCTCTCTCTCATTAGTAATTACTAATATGATTTTCAAAGAGCTAGCTCTACTGGAAGCCTCCTCTTCACACAAATGTATTCTCTCACTCAAGAGAGAACTTTAATATAAACAATGCTATTGTCTTTGACATAGCAAAGCATTTTGTGTTATGTATATTGAGGAAATACTATCTATACTACTTATAGGATTCATGTGTCTCTCTTCTCTTTGATTAGAAGCTTCCTGTCAGACTGCTCCATTGCAGTGAGTACTGGTAGTGTTCTTTTCATCCCACATTTTGCTAACACTGGTATGCTTCAAGATTCAAAATTATGTCTGTTGCAGTTTTTCTTCTGAGCAATCATTTTTGCAACATAACAAACCTTTTCTGTTTGGCTGCACTTTTTGAAACTTTCAAATTCGATGTATTGATGCAATTTTTCATGCTGAATCTCAGGGCCTCTTGTTCCAGAAAAAATTTTTTTTCAAGTTACAGAAGTTTAAAGTTTGATCATTTTTACCCAGTCAGAAAACAAAATTTGGAAACTGTCATTTTGTGCATGACTGCAATTGTAAGACGACAAAACAATAATGTCAACATTTTACAGTAGCTCATGTTTTAAGCATTTGATAAGTGAAAAATGACCAAATAAACAAGTAAACAGCACATATTTTGTAAGTTTTGCAAATTCAGTATGCATTTAAGGTGAAAAAAGAATAAATAATATATTTTGTAGTTTTAAGAGCAGAAAAAGTTGGGTACAAGTAGGAAAACACTGTCAAATATGTTTGTAAACACGTGGATTTTCATAAATGCTTTTCTAATACTTGACTTGTTACTATGAGAACAGGCACCTGTATGTCTGGTTTTTGATTGGCTAAAATTACCCAAAATCTGCAAACTTTAAAAAGCTATTAAATGTTTATTTATTGATTTACGGTGAAAATAAATTTCATACCAATAATGAGCAGACAAAATTATAACAAATTTGAAATCAATTGGAACAAAATTGAAGAAATTGAAAAGTGGTAGCCAAACAGAAAAGATCTAACATAGCTTCAAACTAAACACAAGTGTATCAATCTCATGATTCTGGAAAGAGAGTAAAAAAATATAGGTAGATACATATTTCTATGTATAAGCACACTTACAAATCCTGAAATATACACATACTTGTATATATTTTTTATATATTTATACACAAATAAATATCAATATATACACATTTATACATTTTATCTTGGGTTATGAAAAGGCAAAGAATTTTACTTCCACTGAAATTTATGGACAGCTGTTCACAGCCTGTCTAGCTGCTAACCAACTCTTTTGAGCTACATCAAATAGATTCTACTACAGACCTCAGACAACTCACAAAACTCAAGCTGCTTGCTTCTTCAAACTATTCAACAAGTTGACAAGTGGTAAATTTTAGACAGACATTGCATATCCAAATCCAGCCAATCTTATTCAAACAATTCATTTGCCATTTATTTTCTTAACACCCAAGCCAGTCAGTCATTTCACTCAGTTTCCACATCATCTATACTCTGATAATGATGCTCCATCTTGGATTTAGCTTGCAATACTTGAAATACATAAAGAATTGAGAGCTAAAGAATCTAATGATATTAAAGTATAACATTGAATCAAACACTAAAATTATATATTAGTCTGTTTGCTAGCTTAGTGCTAAACCTTCAGGCTTTACAATAGTAAGTCTGATGGTTGAATCATGCCATGAAAATTTAAATGATAATGAATTCTATAAGATCCAAGTTTATCTATCAATAGTTTAAGGAATCTTGGTAACATTATTATTGGTTTTTGTTCGAAAATTGTTCAATCTTTTGAGAGAAAGTAATATCAATATTAAGTGAAGTAATTCTAATACATAAATAATAGAGAGTAAGTCCTATTGAAGTATAAATGTCTTAAGCACATGAAGTCTTTTCATGTAATCTGTCTATGGCAGGTAATCACATTGTCTTCATATAAGAAAGTGAATATAGATGAGCCTGTTTTTTTATAAATGACATACTCTTTTACTCTTTTACTTGTTTCAGTCATTTGACTGTGGCCATGCTGGAGCACTGCCTTTAGTCGAGCAA
>JARUKP010000604.1:0-11032 GCA_029874955.1 Octopus insularis | reverse complement strand
CCAGCCAAATGTCCAGAACCTGATGCTATCGACCGTGTTGCATGCTGTATTCATGGAATGTCCACTTTCCCACACTGGCACAGACTTGTTGTCATGCAGTTCGAAGATGCTCTTACTGCCCGTGGATCCCACATTGGTGTTCCTTATTGGGACTGGACGAAACCTAGCTCAGAATTGCCACCGCTGGTTGCTGCTGAAACATATGAAAATCCTTACACAAAAGAAGCAAAACCAAATCCCTTCTTCCATGCACCAGTCGAGTTTTTGCACAGTGATGTTTTTACTACAAGAAGCGTTGATGCAAGGTTTGTAAATTACATAATATTCTAAATATTGTATCTTGAAGTAGCTTCATTCAAACATTTAACAATAAACCTCATTTTCCATTTTCTTTCTAAACCCACTTCAATTAATAATTAGTAGTACAGCGCTTCTTCATCTATCACACAGAAACCTTTACGATATCTATAATTACAAAGGTAACAGCTAGGGCCGCATAACGTTTTCAAGTTTGTAGATGTCTTTGAACAAAACATTGGAATGTTGTTATTGTTAAATGTATAAATGTTAGGTTTGAATTTTTAATTTAATTTCTTCATCAATCACACAGAAAGCTTTACGGTATCTATAATTACAAAGAGTCACATATTTTCAAATTTTTCCAGTAACATAAAACTCAAATATATGTATATTACTGAAACTACTTCCTTAAAACTTTTATGGTATCCTTCAAACACTCTAATATATACTTTTCACCCGGGACAGTATCTTTATTACTATTGAATGTATAAATGTTACGTCTGAATTTTAAATTTAATAGAAAACTTTGTTGTTCCTATCTGTTTGCGTCTCAATTCCTCATATTTAATAAACACTGTTGAGAAACTCGCAAAAGATGGCGCTAATTCCTTCTAAATACATGTTAAACTGATTACCGATCAGAAATATAAAGACCTATATGTTTTGTATTAGTTGTATTTTAGTTATTATTTGTGTATGAATCTGTATGGAAATGATTCATTTTATATTTCTGCTCTGTTTTCATTCTAATTGATTAGATTGTTTGAGAAACCAACAAAAGGACATCACGGATATCTTTATGACGGTATGATGTTAGCCTTCGAACAAGAAGATTTCTGTGATTTCGAAGTGCAGTTTGAAGTTACCCATAATGCAGTTCATGCTTGGGTTGGTGGCAATGAACCTCATTCTATGTCGTCTTTGCATTACACGTCATTTGATCCCCTCTTCTGGCTGCATCATTCACAAGTTGATAGATTGTGGGCAGTATGGCAAGCCTTGCAGATCCATCGTGGAAAACCTTACAAACCATACTGCGCTCTTTCAGAGGTCCATCGTCCTTTGAAACCATTCGCCTTTGAACCACCACTGAACAACAACAAACATACATATCGCCACGCAGTACCAACAGATGTTTATGATTATCAGTCAGACCTTCATTACACTTATGATACGCTCTTCTTCGGAGGAATGTCCATTAAAGAGCTTCAGAGACATATCGAAGAAGACAAGGCTAAAGATCGTGCGTTCGTTGGCTTCCTTTTGATGGGTATCAAAACATCCGCAAATGTTGACATCACTGTCGACAGTGCAGGTAACACATACAATGCTGGATCAATAACAATCCTTGGAGGCAGCAAAGAGATGGAATGGAGATTTGATCGACTTTACAAATATGAAATTACTGGAGCACTAGCTGAACTTGGTGTAGATATGCACGCTGATTATAGCATAACCTTACAGATTACCGATATCAATGGAACAGCTCTTCCATCCACCGCAATTCCAGATCCAATTGTGATATTCACTCCAGGAAAAGGTACGTTCTCTGGAATATCTTCTTATTCTTGATTTACTCAGAAACTATATTCTAAATATCAAACTAGATATAACTGCATTTACCACACTCGCTCGTTTTCATTATAATTTGATTTTGTTAATAACATTTTCACTGAAGTTAAATTTGATTTCATAAACACAACAGGTTCAAGAATCTCATGACAATTTTGTTTTGGCTTTTTTCAGAGGAATCAGACGTTGTCTTTGACGAATTATATCGTTCCAGACGAGACGTTTCTTCATTGACCCATGCAGATATGAATTCACTGAGGAAGGCTTTACAAGCTTACGAAGACGATAAAAGTGCCAATGGATATCAGCAAGTAGCTGCTTTCCACGGTTCCACACAATGGTGTCCTAGCCCTGATGCTGCAGTCAAATATGCTTGCTGTCACCACGGAATGGCAACATTCCCTCATTGGCATAGATTGTTGACTATCAACTTTGAAAATGGTCTGCGACGAAATGGTTACGCAAATGGCATTCCTTACTGGGATTGGACTCGTCCAATTTCGGAACTGCCCGCTCTGGTGAAAGAAGAAACATATGTTGATGAAAATGGGGAAACTCACCCGAATCCATTCTTTAGTGGCGCTATTGATGAAGCTGGTGCTCAAACCACTCGAGCTCCTAGTCCAGCCCTATTTGTTCAACCGCCTTTTGGAGAGTTCACTCCCTTGGCAAATGAAGTTATGTACGCTTTAGAACAAGAAGACTTTTGTTCGTTCGAAGTACAATTCGAAATTGCTCATAATCACATCCATGCACTTGTTGGAGGTGGAGAACAGTATTCTATGTCATCACTTGAATACACAGCTTACGATCCTATTTTCTTACTTCATCATTCAAATGTTGATAGAATTTGGGCCATTTGGCAAGCTTTGCAAAAGTTCCGAGGACATCGATACAACAGTGCTAACTGTGCTATTGAAACTCTACGCAAACCAATGTCTCCTTTCAGTCTCACCAGTGACATCAATGCTGATTCAATGACTCGAGAACATTCCGTTCCTTTTGATGTGTTTGATTACAAGAAGAATTTCCATTACGAATATGATGTTCTTGAATTAAATGGTTTATCTATTCCAAAGTTACACAGAGAAATTAACAGACGTCGTATGAAGGGCCGCATTTTCGCTACTTTCATGCTCGAAGGTATCAAACAGTCTGCATTAGTTGAATACTTTATCAGGGCTCATGGTAGTACTGATCAGACGAAAGCTGGAGAGTTTTATATTCTGGGTAGCGCTAATGAAATGCCTTGGAAATTTGATCGAATTTACAAAGCTGATATCACGAAGCAGATGAAGGAAGCAAATCTACATTATAATGACCAATATCACATTGAATATCACGTGAAAGACTTGGCTGGAGCTGAAATAGCCGATGTTAATCTTGAACCTGCAATTGTCTACGAACCAGGTCTTGGTAAGTATCCATTATTACGTAAGTGCGATAAATGCTGCAACATAATAGATATTCTTTAAAGACTATACAGATTGATTCAGTTATCTATTGGCTCCATATTACTAACTTAATTTTAAACGATGTTTATTTTAACTCCACAAAACCGTTGTCAATACGTACAAAATAACTAATGGATTAAAAAATTTAATGATATAAGTTACTTTCTTGAACACTTATGTTTTATTAAACGGACCGTGATTATTAAGTCCTTGTATTAAAAAGCAGTTATATAAAATACGAAATTCAACATAAAGATTTAACTAATTCAATTTATTTTATTTTCTACAGGTGATTTCGGCGAGGTGGGTGTATGGGTTGAACCTGTAACCAGCGCAAACCGAATTAGAAAGAATCTCAACGGTCTTACTAAAGGCGATATCGAATCACTGAGAAATGCCTTCAAAGATATGACACTTGATGGTAGATACGAAGAAATTGCCGCATTCCACGGATTGCCGGCACAGTGTCCTAACAAAGATGGTAGCAAGGTATATACATGTTGCATACATGGCATGCCGACCTTTCCACACTGGCATAGATTATATGTTGCTCTGGTAGAGAACGAATTGCTAGCCAGAGGTTCCGGTGTAGCTGTGCCTTATTGGGATTGGGTACAACCATTTGATCAACTTCCAGCTTTGGTCAATGAAGCCACTTACTACAATTCAAGAACACTTCATATCGAACCAAATCCATTCTTTAAAGGAAAGATTTCTTTCTTAAATTCGGAAACCAAGCGAGATCCACAGCCTAAATTATTTGGCAACAAATACCTTTACGAACACACACTTTTCGTCTTGGAACAGACTGATTTCTGTGAGTTTGAAGTCCACTTTGAAGTACTTCACAATACTATCCACTCGTGGCTCGGTGGACGTGATCCTCATTCTATGTCGTCGCTGGATTTTACAGCTTATGATCCAATCTTCTTCCTTCATCATAGTAATGTTGATAGGATATGGGCAATTTGGCAAGAATTACAACGTTTCCGAAAGCTACCTTACAATGAAGCTAATTGTGCATTGCCTCTACTTAATGTACCTATGCGTCCATTCAGTAACACTACTGCAAATCATGATTGGATGACACTCACTCATAGCACTCCAAATGACGTCTTTGACTATCAAAATGTTTTACACTACAAATATGACACTTTGACCTTCTTTGATCTCACTATTACCCAGTTGGAACATCTTATTGAAGAGAGAAAGGCTCATGACAGGATTTTTGCTGGATTCTTACTTCATGGCGTTAAAGCTTCGGCCGACGTACACATATTCATTTGTGTACCTACTTCTAAGCATGAAGAAAACTGTGCTCATGAAGCTGGTGTCTTCTCTGTCTTGGGAGGAGAGTCCGAAATGTCATGGCAATTTGACCGTGTCTTCCGATATGAAATAACAGATCAGCTGAAGTTGTTAGGTCTCAACCAAAACAGCCATTTCCGTGTTAAAACTGAAGTCACAGCTGTCAATGGATCATCAATCCATGCCAAAATTTTCCCACATGCAACTATTATTTATGTTCCAAGACAAGGTAAGAGATTTTCCTTCTATTTTTATTCCATTTCCATTTTCATTCCAATTTCAAGCAAAGCATACGACGGCTGTTGTTCTGATGGCATTTGCAGCTGTTTCTGGTCAACATAAAATTTATCATTCACCCAGCAACCTAGCATAGTTTTCTGAGGTGAAGAGCTTTTTCATGACTAAGATCATTGCAAGCTAACGAGGCACTTTTCAGTTTTGCCCTTTTGTCATCTCTACGTACAGTCGTGTAGTGTAAGGCAATTAGGCAGTTATTAATTGTTCAATTCGTTTTACGAAAGTTTAAGAGACTGGGTGAGGAAATACAGCATACGGTCTCACATTTCTTGTCAAGGAATAATCTGCATAATATGTTGATTTGGGTCTACATAAGAAGTAACAATAATTCTATTCCAATATCTTTTCAGGTCATACTGCTGACTTCAAACATGAAGTAGGCAATGGAAATCTTGTACGAAAGAATGTTGAACGACTCTCTTTGACTGAAATGAATTCCCTGGTACATGCTCTCAAAAGAATGCAGAAAGACAAGTCATCTGATGGTTTTGAAGCAATCGCATCATTCCATGCTATTCCTACTCTTTGCCCAAATCCCACTGCCAAACATAGACATGCTTGTTGTCTTCATGGCATGGCTACGTTCCCACACTGGCACAGGCTCTTCGTTGTTCAGTTTGAACAAGCTTTACATAGACATGGAGCTACAGTTGGCGTTCCTTATTGGGATTGGACCCGTCCTATTTCAGAGATTCCTTCTTTCATAGCATCTGAGATGTATTCTGACCCTTTCACTAAGATAGAGTCGCATAACCCATTTAATCATGGTCATATTTCTTTCATCAGCGAAGAAACTATAACTAAACGTGATGTCAGCGAATATTTGTACGAACATCCTGTATTGGGAAAACAGACATGGCTCTTTGATAACATCGCTTTAGCTTTGGAACAGACTGATTATTGTGATTTCGAAATACAATTAGAGATTGTTCACAATGCCATTCACTCCTGGATCGGTGGGAAAGAAGAATATTCCTTGAACCATTTGCATTATGCAGCCTATGATCCATTATTTTTCCTACATCATTCTAATGTCGATAGATTGTGGGTTATTTGGCAGGAACTGCAGAAGCTGAGAGGTCTCAATGCCTATGAATCCCATTGTGCTCTTGAACTTATGAAAGTCCCGTTGAAACCGTTCTCCTTCGGAGCTCCTTACAATTTGAATGCACTCACCACTAAATTGTCCAAACCTGAAGACATGTTTAGATACAAAGACAACTTCCATTATGAATACGACATCCTAGATACTAACAGTATGTCTATTAATCAGATAGAGTCATACATCAGACACCAAAGGGAGCACGATCGTGTTTTTGCTGGCTTTTTGCTGAGTGGATTTGGTTCATCAGCATATGCAACCTTTGAAGTAAGTATAGAGACAAATCTTATTATTTATCAAAAGAATTCTAAAACAATATCAGATTTCTAAAACAATATCAGATTTCTAAAACTGTTTTGACAAAAACTTACTTCAAAAAGTGCATTAAGATAAATTTTAGAGAATATAAAAGATTAAATATATTACTGAATACTGTAACACTTCCTTTTTCCAATTTTATATTTAGATTCCAATTTTTGATATATAAAGTGTAATATATAAAGTGGTCAAAAGTAGGTGGACAGTAAATGATTACATTTATTTTGAGATTGCATTTTCAATTATATTTACGAATACAATTATTACATTGACAATTAAATTTTATTGTGTACAATAATACAAAAGCGCTTAAATTTTATCAATGCTGGTATTCAAACTGTTGCCCATCACAATTTACACAGCTTTGAAGTCAATCCCTTACGTTTCGACAAATATTTTTGCACAAGTCTCTTTGTGTATTGATTTCTTGAAATGCATCTCTTATGTAATTTTTCAAATCATTACTACTTCTTGGATTTCGACTATAAACCTTGTCCTTGAGTACTTCCCAAAAAAGACATTCATTGGAGTCAAGTCAGGTGAATGTCCCTGCCAATCAATTGGCCAGTCCATTTCACAGGAAACGTTTCATCAAGATACTCACAGACTGCTCTTGAATAGTGTGGAGGTGCCATATCATGGAAATAAAGATCATGTGAATTAGACTGTTGTTTTCATTGTGGAACAACTTGATTCATTAGAATTTCGAGATACTCATCGCCTGTAACTGTTCCATCAAAAAATATGGGTCCTAAAACACAACTTAAAATACTACCTCAAACAGTGGCACCAGGCTGGTTTATTTGTTGCTCTAATGTTAAATGCATGTTCTCACAATACCAGTAAATATAATTACGTCTGTTAATTTGACCGGATAATTTGAAAGTAGGTTCATCGGTCCACACAATGTTACCTAAAACATTGGATTTTCTTCAATACCATTCAGCTTTATCTCACTAAATGCTGCTGCCTGTCTGGGTCATTCTCTAATAAGCCATGAATTAGCCGTGGACGATAAGCTTTCAGCCTAATAGATTTCAGGATTCGAATAATAGAGGATCGTGAAATGCTCAATTCCAAACAGGTTCACCTGGTGGACTTTTTTAAACTGGGAACAGTTTTTGGAGCATTAAGAATTGAGCCAGTAGCATGGAATTTCTCTTGAATGCGTTAAATGGTTTGTCTCTGTGGGGCTTGAGCACCAAATGTTTCAACCCATTTTGTTCTAACGGTTTCAGCATTTCGAGATTTCCAATACTCTTTTAACGCCCATTTTCTTTCAAAAGTATTTATATTATTTGCCATTACGGGTTCTCTGAATTATCTTAAAAGAAAACAGATTAATTTAGTTAAATTTAATTATAAAATTTAAAACAATATTGCACAAATACCAAAGTTATAACCGATACACAAACCTATTCCACCTACTGTCCACCTAATTTTGGACCACCCTGTATAAAGGAATATTCAAATAATTATTTCACATTTTTATTAAATGGATAATGTAATATACTTATTAGTACAGCTTAGGTAAATTAATCAACTGTGTACATAAATATGTAAAGAGTGTATATATTTCGTCTCTCTTTTAATGTATTTTAGATCTGCGTTGAAGGAGGAGAATGTCACGAAGGAAGTCACTTTGCTGTGCTTGGTGGCAGTACAGAAATGCCATGGGCCTTTGACCGTCTCTATAAGATAGAAATCACTGATGTTCTTGCTGATAATAACTTAGCTTTTGATTCAGCTTTCACAATTAAGACGAAAATTGTTGCTCAAAATGGAACCGAATTGCCAGCTGGCATTCTTCCTGAAGCAACTGTAATAAGGATCCCACCAGCCAGTAAGTGCCTTTGCTTCCTATAATATGTAAATACAAATATTTATGCATAAATAGGTCGACATTTCACACTAATTTTCTATTCTTTCTATTGTCTTTTCAGAAAAAGACATCGATGTTGACATTCCACTAAATCATATCCGACGAAATGTTGATAGTTTGGACGAAAGAGATATTCAGAATCTTATGGCAGCACTTACACGTGTTAAGGAAGACAAAAGTGCCCATGGATTCCAGACTATCGCTGGTTATCATGGTTCAACGATGTGTCCTACTCCAGAGGATCCACAATACGCCTGTTGCCTACATGGAATGCCAGTCTTCCCACATTGGCATCGTGTTTATTTGTTACATTTTGAAGATTCTATGCGTCGACATGGCTCCAGTGTTGCCACTCCTTATTGGGACTGGACAGATAATCTTACGAAACTGCCCAGACTTTTAGGAGATCCTGACTACTATGATGCTTGGACTGATAACGTAATCGAGAATCCCTTCCTTAGAGGCTACATCGAACATGAAGACACCTACACAGTCAGAGACATAAGACCGGAACTATTTGAAATCAGTGGAGGAGAGGGATCTACACTTTACAGACAAGTACTTCTCATGCTTGAACAAGAAGACTATTGTGACTTCGAAGTGCAATTTGAAGTTGTTCATAACTCTATTCACTATCTTGTTGGTGGTCACCAGAAATATGCCATGTCCAGTTTGGTCTATAGTTCCTTTGATCCTCTCTTCTACATTCATCATTCAATGGTAAATAGCAAATAATTCATATATTTTATTTACCTTCATTTCTAATAACATTGTCTTTCTTTCCATAGTTTTCAAAATTACAAAAGGAACTAAAATTAAATCTTCTTTCATCATGCTACTTTTGTAAAGATCAACATATTCTGAGTCGCTCGTATATTTCAGTTGGTTGGAACGAATATATTTTTATTTTATTCATAGCTTGCTTGATTCACTTTGTTATCTCATCATATATTTTGGTGAAGTCTTCAGTGATTTTCTTCATGTAGAGATCATTGTTCGGCGATAGAAGGACGTTTATTCCAATCTTTTATTTCTCATTAAATTCAGGTTGATCGTCTCTGGGCTATTTGGCAAGCTCTCCAGGAACACAGACATTTGCCTTATGATAAAGCTTACTGTGCCTTAGAGCAACTGTCATTCCCGATGAAGCCGTTTGCTTGGGAATCCAACCCGAATCTGCATACACGAGCTGCAGCAACACCACAGCATCTATTTAACTACAATAAACTTGGTTATAAATATGATAATCTTGACTTCCATGGAATGGATATTGATCAATTGGAGAAGACTATTCATAAACGCCAGAACACAGACAGAGTTTTCGCTTCATTCTTACTCTTTGGTATCAAGACTTCAGCTGATGTCCATTTGAAACTCTGCAGCGACAAAACTTGTGAAGACGCTGGCGTGGTCTTTGTACTTGGTGGCGACAATGAAATGCCATGGCATTTTGATAGAACATACAAGATGGATATTACTCATGTTCTCCATAAAATGCATATTCCTCTGGAAGACCTGTACGTTCATGGAAGCACTATTCACCTTGAAGTTGTAATTGAAACAGTTGATGGAAAAGTATTAGATTCCAGCGCATTACCTGCTCCTACAATGATATATGTCCCAGCTAGAGGTTTGTTGAATATTATATTGTCTTTCTAAGTTTTTTCTCTTCTCTTTAACTTTACATCAAATATCAAGTTATTCTTGTCACTTGACTGTAAAAACTGTTACCGCCTATGTTTGTCCATTTGTTCATGTATTTCAACGAAACCGTTGTTCAAAATAGGTATTCATTTTTTATTCTTCTACAGATTTCAAGAAAGAGGTACACAAGAAAGCCGCAGAAGGTGCCATAATCAGGAAGAATGTCAATAGTTTGACTCCAACTGACATCAAAAACCTAAGAGACGCCTTAGCTAAAGTACAAGCTGACTCTTCAGACAATGGTTACCAGAAAATTGCTTCTTATCACGGAATGCCTCTCAGTTGTCACTATCCCAATGGCACAGCTTACGCATGTTGTCAACATGGAATGGTAACTTTCCCTCACTGGCATAGATTGTTAGTTAAACAAATGGAAGACGCTTTAGTTGCTCATGGCTCTCACATTGGCATTCCCTACTGGGACTGGACAACTACTTTCGCTCATTTACCTGTACTGGTCACTGAGAAGGAAAACAATCCCTTCCACCATGCTCATATCGATGTTGCCAATAAAAATACAACCAGAGCACCGAGAGCTCAACTTTTTGATGATCCAGAAAAAGGAGATGAATCATTCTTCTATCGCCAGATAGCCCTTGCTCTGGAACAAACAGATTTCTGTGATTTTGAAATCCAGTTCGAAATCGGCCACAATGCCATTCATTCTTGGGTTGGAGGTAGTAGTCCATATGGTATGTCAACCCTTCACTATACTTCCTATGATCCTCTCTTCTACCTTCATCACTCCAATACTGATCGTATTTGGTCTGTATGGCAAGCATTGCAGAAGTATCGAGGATTGCCTTACAACTCTGCCAACTGTGAAATCAATAAACTTGCTAAGCCACTGAAGCCATTCAATTTGGATAGCAATTCTAATGCTGTTACAAAGGCTCATTCAACTGGCAATAAAGTTTTCGATTACCATGAACTTGGTTATGATTATGACAATCTTAATTTCCATGGTATGACCATTCCTGAATTGGAAGAACACCTTAAAGAAATACAAAATGAAGACAGAGTATTTGCTGGTTTCTTACTTCGTACCATTGGTCAATCTGCTGATGTCAATTTCGACATCTGCACCAAAGATGG
>JARUKP010000603.1:0-11033 GCA_029874955.1 Octopus insularis | reverse complement strand
AGCTTAAAGCTCTGTTCAGTGATTTTGACAGCATAACATTACCCTCACTGTAGACACCCAAAGATTATTACAGTTTGAGGGAACTTGGTTTTCATGATATGTGGGACATCTGTTGTTCTGAGTGTTGTGCAACTGGTCCTGGCAGAAGTTCTTTTCATCTGGGAAGAACCAGATCATCCCTTTCTCGACAGGATGTCTCAGCTTGTTCAGGAGCTTCTTTGCCTTTGTAACAAAGTTTGCATTGACTTTGGCTATCAGAGTTTGTCCCTTACACCTCTTGTATGAGTGGTAGCAAAAAGGTCTTCATTCAGGACCAGCTTCATGATGGCTACTCCAACACTCAACTTTGCCAAAGCCCAGATTCCCTTGCTCAGATCTTCCATCACTTTGTCATGGAGTTGTTGGATAAATTCCTGTGTGCAGATAAAGTCAGAATGCCTGCTGTTTCCCTTCCTGCTGAGTAACCAATATGGACGATCAACACTGTCAACTACAACTGACAGTTCATTAGTCCACTTTCAATCACATGGGAATGGTTAGGATTCTTCCACAACATCTCCCCTTTTGAGAATTAAACTCTATCCAGTGTTTAATATCTCTTACACTTTGGGTCTAATCCCAGTATTTCCATTCTTTTCCTTTTTCTGGTACTTGAACATGTAGTTTCAATTTGTTTGGATGTTGGTACCTCAAATGTGTCATAAAAAACTTACAAGGTAATTTCATCTCTCATTTCTTTCATAAATCTTTTTTAACTTCGTTTATGTCTTTTATGTTCAAAATTTTTTCCTTTTACCAAGAATAACATTTTTCCAATTTGCTTTATAATTACACCATCCTCCCAGCTTTCTGTACCATATCTATTCATTTAAAAAAAAAATTTTGTTGCCTGTCTTGAAAAAGTTTGAATTATATCCATTGTTCACCATTTATCTTTTTTTACTTAATAGCAACTTGTCAAAAATGGATCTAATCTTTCTAGCAAACATTCATTCTGCAGGTGACATTCCAGACAGGGTATTGGGATTTGGTGTCACTCAATACACCCTCAAAAACTGTTGAAGTGCTAGGTTATTCATTACTTCATTGTTCGCCTTTTTTAAAAGCCCTCTTAAAAGTATTGACAAAACGCTCCTTTTGTCCATTGACCTAGGCTGATACAGCGGAGTGGTTACATGTTCAATAACAAACATTTTACAAAATTTTCTGAACTTACCTGAAGTAAACTGATTTCCATTATCAGACGCAGTGGTATCAGGAATACCATAGTGACCAATGTGAAATTCCTTTAGTAATCGCTTCTGTAGCGTGATTGGCACTACGACCTTTGTGCGTACACTAACACATTATGTTACAAATTGAGAACAGGTTTGAATCTGTGTTGTGTTTAGCAAAACATATTTTTTAAAATCTCTTTTAGCCCTCAGCATTTCTTTCATTTTTAAAATAAATTCATCTTTTTCTGCTTTTAATTCTGTCTTGTAATGTAACTGGTAATTCACATATGACATTAAAAAAAAAATTTTAATTTAATTTTCCACTCACAATGCTTCAATCACAGTATCCTCAAATAGTTCAGTATTTTTCGGTATCAATCTTCATAAACAATCAGCATGTCATAATTTCTTAGATGGTATAAACTCTATCTTAAAATCATAGTTTAGTACCCCAGTGTTGCAACCTATTAGCAGTATTGGTAGGGATTCCTTTCTTCGACCCATATATAGATAATAATGGTCAATGATCAGTCTGTAGTCAAAAATTTCTGCTGTGTAAAAATCTTCGAAATTTTTTTACAGCAAAAATAATTGCTAGAGTCTCTTTTTCAATTTAGCTGTAATTTTTTTCTACAGGTACTGCTATGATACCATACTCACTAGCATCCGAAACTACTACAATCTCCATTGCAAGATCGAAATATGTTCAAGACAAATCAGATGCTAATATCTTTTTTATTTCATCAAATGCCTTCTGAAAATTTTCGGACTAATTCCACTTTACATCTTTTTTTGATAGGTTGTGCATGTTTGGTATATTGATAATACTTTGCAAGTCCCAAGCAAGTCAGATATTTAACATATTTTAAATGGCATCTGCCCTCAACGAATCTGGTCACCAACCATTTTTATCAATGATTTGTTTCTAAATACTTAATTTTAGGTTAGAAAAATTCATATTTCTCCTCACTCAGTGTAAAACCATAATCTCTTATTTTTTTAAAAACACATTTTACATGCTCGACATGCTGATCACAGGATTTGCTTTTAATTAATATATCATCCAAGTTGGCCATCATGAAGTCACACTCTGCCATCATTATATCTATTGTTTATTGGAATATAGCTGGAGCAGCTTTTATACTAAATGGAAGCCGATAAAATTTGTACAGACTTTTATAGGTATTAATTGTTAGAAGTTTGGTACATTCGTCTTTCACTTGTATTTTTAAGTAAGCATCAAAAAGATCTAATTTCAAGATTTCCTCTGAGCTAGGTAATGGGTAGTTATACTGTCTTAAACATTTGTTTAGTCCCGTCGAGAAATCTGGAAATCTGCACATACACAAATTCTATTGTTCTTTTTAACATACACTTTTGGAGATGCCCCATGTGAGTAGTCAATCTTTTTAATCACTCCCATTTTTACCAGTCTAATTCCTTATTCGCTTGTTCCAGTGATGCAACAGTACATTACATTTGGGTTTGAAAACTGGTAATGAATTTTCTTTTACTTGAAATTTTACTTTAAATTTATTGCACTTTTATAGTCAATTTGGTTACTGTTTCCTATTTGGAAATAGATGATAAATATATTTTACTTTTGAAGTAGGAATATATATTGATAAACACGTTACTTATAACTTACTTATAAGTGTTATCATTATACATAAATTCTGACTCCAGCTACATAAACGTCATAGCAAGAAATATATATTCTGAAACGCTAACAGACATTTTATGTGTGCATGTATGTTGAAGATAAATTTGTGTTCTTATAACTGCTATAAAAAAAATACAGTTTCATGATTGCAGAAATAAATTTCATTAACAAGTTGAAGAATGTGCAGGAAGAGAAAATAATTGCTACATTAGTTTATTTATGTACATTTAGCATTTACAGTACAATTGGAAAGTCATTTTGTTGTAGAGAGTTATGACTTAAAATTCACACTAGCTAATCCTTCATACTAACTACTATAGTTCACAACAATTCAAATAAGTCTTGTTGGATTTAAGTCATAGATATGGCATAAAAAATAGCCAATATCTCAAGGAGTGTGTCATAGAGTTTAGTAACATCCAACAACCACTATTGTGAGTGTCATGGAGTTCAGTAACATCCTACGATCACTGAGTAATTTCCCAAAAATCAGGGTTTTTATAACTGCACATATCCGAATTCTAAGAACCGTATTTCGTGAAAGATTTCTTTGACAAAAGTTTAGAATTCGTATATAGGCAGTAATTTTAACCAGTGGGATACCAACAATTATGCTTGTTTAGGCAAACAGCCATTACGTCATATTGCTGCCTTTTATGACTTGCTCTGGCACCAACTCAACTTGTCCAATAAAACATTATGGAACATCCATTTTACTTCTTTTTTTTGAAATTTTCTGACTCTGTATTTGAATTGGCACACAACCCCATTTCATTTTTACAAAACTTATTTATGGGTAAATCTCATAAGTAAAACAGTTACATTCAGTCAGTGCCAAAAAAGTTGCTTCTATTTTTTAATACATAAGCTTTTGCTTTTAAAGTCTTACCGTGAAATATAACACTACAAATAATTTCACTTGTAAAAATTAATTTAGTTCCCAATATTCCATGAGCAGTCTTTGATGTTTTCTATTGTATAGGTTTCCCAATTTTTTCATGTGTTTTCATCAATAAAAGTAATGTTACTACCTGTATCTGACTAATCTTTACAATTGTATTATTAATTTTTACATACACAAATTTCCTTCATTTATATTTCTTGTCATCAATAAATTGTTTACATGATTGTTTCTGTCCAACTGTTTTCTAGGTTTCATTTTACAGTATGATTTTTTTATGACTTATCTTACCACACTTGAAGCCTTTTCGATTTTTATAAGGGCAGTTGAATCTGTACTGTAATTCTCTACATCCAAAACATGGGTTAATTTTTTGCTTTTCATTACTTACTTTCAGTTGCACCAATTGTATATTTGCAGAGTTTCTTACTTCAATTTGTTCCATATTGTGCCTTAGGTTTATTATTCTCTGGCATTCCTCAGATATTTCTTACAGTGTTAGTCAAAATTCGGTTACGAATTTCCATGTCTTTCTTTGCCATTAAACTTTGCACAAAAATTGAACATTTAAACATGTCTGATGTTAATTCATTAATTTTAAATCTCTTACATTCTTTATTAATGATTTCAGCCTAAGTAATAAAATCTTCGACCTTTTTTCTTTCTTTTTTTTTTGTAATATTCATGCATTGCCAGCACATATTAAATAAAGAGCTTTTTTTTTTTGCTGAATATTTTTGATAGAATATCCACTGTTTCTTCAAAATAGACTTCACCCGGCCTCTTTAGTAATATGTTATTGCAACATTTTTCATGCTCGGTTGGTGCCAACTTTCTCAACAAATGTCACAGTTTTTTTCATCTGACCAGCCAGAGCATTCTTCTTTGAAAAATTTCCTCATACCTTCTAAAGTAAGCTGGAAAAGTAGTACCCTTATCTGAGTTATATGCAAACTCTCTGATGGAGTTTGCAACTGTATCAGATGAACAAATTCAATATATTTTCTGTTTTGCTAAGCAGCAGTTGTATTAACAGTTATTGCTGCTTCTGCAATTTCAACAACTGCTGTTATTGCTCTTTCTGTAATTCAATTGCCAAAGCTAGTAAGTCTTCCATGTTGAAACAACAATCTCTCCAGCATGTGTTCGAATATCTCATCACCAAAGATGTTATGACATGAGTTATACACATTGGGTGTAAGAAAAGTATTATCCAAATAAATATTTGGATATGGTTTTCTAGAATAATTTTTCACAGAATTAATATGTTCACACAGAACACACTCTATACTTCTCCAAACGTAGTCACAAATATGGCTTATCGACTCTGTCAAATACCGACAGTTCACACAGTTTTCTTATTTTATTGAAATGCATTAGTTCACATTCAGTAATGTGGTGATCAGGATCCTTCCACAACACTAAGACTGAAAATACATGAAAAACTTTTTCATATTGCAAAATCAACTGTTTGTTACATGCAACAAAATAAGCTTCTCAAAAATATTTTTTTTAAATTGTCAAAAGAAAATTTCTTTTTCAAGAACTTAAAAGAAGATAAGCAACTGCTATCCCATGACACTATTAATTTGTATAATTTGTTGTTAATTTCTTTTTATTTATATGTTTTTAGGTTATCGTCTCTATGCTTTCAATGTATTGATAAGTAATCGAATTGGTCTGTTCAGAAAACTACCAGATACTCGTCCCACCGAGTAAGTATTTCAGTATTATTGTTACATCAGGAGTTATCAATCAATATTGCTTCTTCCTCATTTTAATTTCTATTTAACTTGATTTTATCTACATGGTTTAATCTTGTTTTAAATTGCTTTTATCACCATTATATAATCTGTTGTTTTATTTCATCTACATTGCATAATGAAACTTCAAATTAAATTAAGCTTTGACTCATCATCAAAAAATATTATACTTAAGTGTAAATGCATATTTACTCATAAGAGAATGAGGTTGGGCAACTTTCTAACCTCATGGGTTATGTCTTGGGAGGTTACTTTATATGTTGTCACATAATTTTGTATTCTATTCTCATTTATGATTAGTTCAGGACTTTGAGAGGCTCACTCAACTGAACTGTTTAAAGGGACTGAAATAGTGGTTTGCAACATCCCATGAATCATGATTTCTTCTTCACCTTGTCCACCAGAGGTGAAAATACTATCATCTTTTAGTAATTTCATTGAATATAATTTTCATTGCTTTCAAACTCTTTCTACACTGATGATCTTGGTGATGAGGTTGAATCATTTTACATTCGGAACTGTTGACAGAAGTTAGCTAGTATCTACACTTACCTATATTACTGGCTGGTATCCCAAGTATCTTTGAGGTTTTTTTCTCTCTTCCACAAAGCCATCTTCCACCCTTTGTGTACCTAAAAATCATTTGATTGCTGTAATAAACCTAATAGGTAACTCATTTCATATCCTGCTCCTGCACAACTCCATATCTCAGTAACCTTTTGCCAAAATATTGGATAAAAGGAGAAATATCAGGAAATTCTTGAATAAATAATAAAAACGTGGTTGTTGTATTGCTTTAGATAAATTATATATGCCAATGTAGAAATGTCTGCTATCTGGGAAAATTTTGAAATTATATAAAAGATTATTTATTTAAATAAGCTGTTTGTAACATAGAGCCAGGGAATGCCTCTCAAGAATACATCCACATTTATTTGAATTCAGGAAACTAAGGTACTAAACTCAGCACAGCAATGCATCCACCTCTGTTTCTGTGGGTGCTTAGATTAGTCAAAATAAATCAACATTGCTATGATTTGGATTAAATCTTTGCTTTCTTTTTCTTGCATCTTCTGTTTCAGGTGTCCAAAGGAAATCCATTTACAAGTGTCACTCAAAGCAAGTGTAATTATATGTTTCTATAATGAAGCACCAACAACTTTATATCGGTCAGTTAATACTGTGATAAAAAGGTCTCCTCCAGCAATGATTCTTGAAATAATACTTGTTGATGACTTCAGCAATCAATGTAAGCAATATTTGTTCTTTTGTATAGTTGACTTTGGACTTAACTGCAGCAAAAAAAATGTCATAGACTTTTTGTTCAATTCACATATTTTTCATCTCATACCCACACCAATGTGTGTGTGTGCATGCACACACATGCGTATGTGCATGCATATGTGTATGCATGTGTGCATGCATGCATTTGTGTGTGCGCGATGTGCTTCTGTAGAGTTTCCATCTGGCAGTGTTTCATGCTTTGGTCAACTTGAAGATATGGTAGAAAATACTGACTGAAGGTGCCACACAATGAAAAGCATGTAGTTTCAGAATTAACTTATTAACTATTCAGCCATGCTTACACACATAATGAATAGCATAACTTCTCATTGCTTCCCAGTGAAAAATTTCAGATTATATGTAGGTAAAATCTTCAAATATCTACATCACCATCATCATTATCATTTAACATCCATGTTTCATACTGACATGGGTTGGACAGTTTGACAGGAACTGATGTGTTCAAAGAATGCATTGAGATTCTATGTCTGCTTTGATATGGTTTTTCATGGATGACTGCCCTTTCTAACACCAACACTTTACAACTGGATGCTTTTTTTTCATGCCACTATTGAGGTGGCCATGCAGGTTACAGGACTACAAGCCTAGGGGTCGGTGATGGATCAGCTTCATGCTAGTGGATGAGGGAATTACAATGAGATAATTGGGGCAGAGTAGGTTCCAGCAGAGGGATCTGCATGGCTATTCAAAAACAAACATTGGGGTGGGGGAGAATGAGCAGTAGGAACTGCAAGACATTGATAATGGTGATAAGGTGCTCAGGTATCCCCATAATGCACAAGCTGTGTAGGAAAGGGTGGATGAGTGGTTTCTAAGATTGTATGGGGAAGGCTGAAAGAAGGCTGATTGGAGATCCAGAAAAGGGGGACCACAAGTAGCAGGAATAGGGAACCACAAGCAGGTAAATAGATACAGTTGCTGGTGGGTGGAGAGGACAAGAGATAGACATAGTGCATGAGGAGAGTCTTTGTAATGAGTGAACAACCCAAAATATAGTCTTGCTGAGGTAGGCTGGTATTTTTGAGAACCTCTTATCACAAGAGCGCCTAGCCCTTTGTCATTTCATCTCTCAGGTTCAAGGTCCTAAGGTCAGCTTTCACCTCTTCATCCCATGTCTTCCTCTTCTACAGGTTCCAGCCACATTAAACAAACAGCACCTCTTTATACAGCTATTCTCATTCATATCCATCACATGGCCATACCACCTCAGTCTTCTTTATTGAACACAATATTCTTCTTTTCTTCTAGTAGCCTTGCTTGTGGGACATACGCTGAGATAAATGTCATTATTGTGTTGCCATTGGTTAGTCTTAACTTAATAATCCTATCACACACCCTGACTATCTCTATTACCTTATCTACAGTACTCTGCCCCTGCTATCACTATTGCGCACTCAGAAGTGTTTGAGCTGCTGTCTTCTACCCATGGGAAGTTTGGTTGAAAATCCCCTCTGTCTTACCTCTTGCACATGATGCACATCCACTTGTCTCTCCTCTAGCATCTCTACAATTTTGCTAGGCCTATTTTTCATTGTGCCTATGTTTGAAGTTGCTTCCCTAATGTTTTAGAACTTATATAAGGAGACCTATCTTCTATGGTAAAGCTACTCATTCTAGCTGCATCTGTACCAGTGAGGAATAAGAGAAGTTGGGCTATACCCGACCAAATAGAGTATGATCCAAATGCCATAATGCAATAATGAGTAATTATTGTGATGAGAGGAGACTGTGACAGCTGTTGCTAGTGCTGGCATGGATCTAGTGGCCTGATATGGGATGAGTACAGACATAGGAAATGGAGGTGGAAACTTGCTACAAACTAAGAAAAATATGAGAGAGAAAGAGGAAGACTTCCAGTATAAGTGGTTGGGGTAGCTATGAGTAGGTTCACTGCAGACATTCAGTTTTTCAACAGCCAGTGATCTTGAAGGAGAGAGAAACAAGTGCAAGAACATTGCCATAAGGTGAAGCATTAGAATTAACATTAGTAATATAACAACATAATAATAATGGTTTCATATTTTGGTATAAGGCCAGCAATTCAATGGATGGGAATAAGTCGATTACATTGACTCCAGTGTCCAGGTGGTACTTATTTTATCGACCCCCAAAAGGATGAAATACAAGGTCAACCTCAGTAGAATTTGAATTCAGAATGTAAAGATGGACTAAATGCCAGTAAGCATTTTGACCAACATGCTAATGGTTTTACCAGTTCGCCACCTTAGATAATAATAATAGTAATCCTGAATACTGAGCTGAAGTCCCAGAATAGAATTGAAGCTATAAACTTTTTGGTGGTAGCAGTTATCCAGTATAATCTTAATGTCATTAATTGGAATTTGAATAAACTCTAACATACGGACATAAAGACTAGGATACTGCTGACATTAAACAGGATATATCACCCAAAACCAGACACCTGCAGGCTCTATCTCCCATGAAAGGAGGGTGGTAGAGGCCTAATCCAACTTGAAGCATCCTATTAAACCATCACAACAGGACTTGAAATGCACATCCAAAGTAACACCAACTGGATGATACAACTGGTAAGCCAACACAAACAGGGTAGGAAACTGCACTCAATCTCAAAGGAGGAATATAAATACAGACAAGAGCTTAACCTAAGAACATGATGATAGTAATGAGGACACACCACCTACTAAGGCAACAAAAAGTGTAAGATAAAAGCCAAATAGGAAAACTTGAAGGAAATTTTGAGACAGGCAAGAAAAACCATTGCATGAGCAATACCCCAAAGGAGCTGGGGACCTGATGTAGATAGAAGAATCCATCAATGGTTGCAGAGCACTGGTTGAAAGTCAGAACAAAAGGATTTATCCAAGCAGTACAAAATTAGAGTCTCCTCACTCGGAACTATCAAGCTAATATCTTGCACAATGTGTAGACTCTGTAATGACAAATTTGAGAGCACTGACCACATTGTTGCCAGTTGCTTAGTCCTTGCTCCTACAGAATATAAAATCAGGCATGATCCAGTTAGCCAATACTTGTACTGGAGCATAAGCTGTTACAATTATATTTCACAGCCTAAGAACTATTGGGTTGAGGAATAATTCGTGAGTGTTTTTATCAAATTTATTTTAAACAAAATAACTACAAATTCAATTAAACCTTGGGAGAGGCATTATGCTGGTAATAAACACATGCACTGGTTCAGTCCTTTATTAATTTATAAACAGTATTTAGTTTGTTTTTTTTATTAAATCATTTCATTGCACTCTTGTCTATCCACTTCCATTTATTTTGAATGTATGATTTAGCGTTGTTTCGAAATTGTCCGGTATGACCATGTGAGTGTGTGCACGCACATATGTGTTCGTGCTTATATGCAAGTATGTGTGTTCATATCAGATAAGATAGAGACTTTGAACTTGGTTTTGGTTTCCTTTCTGTTATTTTCTGTTTTCTTCGTAAATGCGTTTTTTTTTTATTTATGTTCACGTTCTGTATTTTATGTGTGAACAACATCTGCAACCATGAGTAATTGTAAGACTTTTATCTACATGTACTTGCTATTCAAAATTGGTCGTGTTGTTCTTTGGCATGCTGGTATCAACAAATTAATATCTTAATAATGCTAAAACTCTAGAAATGTTTGTGTGTACCTGAAATATCTCAGAAATAGTATATTTTATCTTAATTGTTTTACATATTTATTTTCATACCTTCGGCAGCGCAGTAAAAATTTTTGTGATATTTGAACCTCTATTTATTAATGAAAATGATTAGACACAATTTTTGTTTGTTATTTCTTGATGAAAAATAAACATGGCTTCCATGACGTCAACACACAGACATACACACAGAATACATACACATATAATGAATGTCATGGCATGTCAATCAATGCAAACACACATTTGCTATCTGTGACATGTACACATACATAGTCTTCGCTCTCTCTAAGAAAAAGAAATGTCGATTTTTTGACATACACAATATTTTAATCATTTAGAAATATTTTAACTGAATGTGATTTCAAAAATGTAAGTTGTTTGTACAGTAAGTTTTCATATTTTAGCTTTCTTTAAACAGACAATATTCTAATGTTTTTTAGAATTATTTTCAAGTGAATGGTAATCTTTTGCTTACCATCCGCAGTTTCTTAATTTCTGTAAAAAATTTTTATTTATTTACTTTTGTTTTAAAGTGAAAGATAT
>JARUKP010000602.1:0-11035 GCA_029874955.1 Octopus insularis | reverse complement strand
CCATACAATAACACCGCTTTTACGTTAGTGTTAAAAATTCTTATTTTGTTCTTTATTGAAATTACACTTGCGCTCCATACTTTTTCTTTTATTTATTGGCACACGATATCTCCTTCTTCCCTTTCATCCTCTTTTCTCTCTCAGTGGAAGTTGACTGAAGAGTAAAGTATCTGCCCTTAATTTTTTTCATTCTTGTTCACCTCTTTTACAATAGCAATAAATCAGAATAAACATCCTGCCCTTCCTGATCAAAGGAAGGTGACAAAATGCATTTTACAATGAATTCTGATGACAAATAACCAGATCTGTACCACAAAAGACAGCAATTATTCAACATGACCCACAAATCAGTAATGTTCAAAACAGTCACTCTTAACACATCTCAAGCAGGCAGGCCAGGATGACAGCACTTCCATCTCAGTAGTGTATATCCTAAACCAGCAATAACCACCTGGTAACACAGCCAAGCTAGAGATTCTAGAAGTTGTTCATATTCTCCAGGTTGGAAGTCTTCCATATAAACTAGTCAGTCGATCTTTGTCAGCACCTAAAGTTGGTCAAAGACCATCTGTGTGCTTAACAGAATGCAAAGATTGGTGTACTTGACTGGTATTTTATTTCACTAATCTCAAAAGAATGAAAAACAAAATTAACCTCAGCAAGATTTGAGCTTATAATAATAATAATAATAATAATAATAATAATAATAATGGCACAAAGTTAGCAATTTTAGGGAAGGGTTAAGTTGATTACATCAACTCCAGAGTTCAACTGGTACTTATTTTATCCACCCTGAAAGGATGAAAGGCAAAGTCAACCCTAGTGGTATTTGAGCTCATTCATAATAATAAATGATGATGATAGTGGTGGTATTGGTTTCAAATTTTGGTACAAGGCCAGCAAATTTAGAGAAAGGAAGTAAGTCGATTACATCAACCCCAGGGCCATGCAAAAAAAACATCCAGTACACTCCATAAAGTGGCTGGCATTAGGAAGAGCATCCAGCCATAAAAACCATGCCAAAACAACTGGAGCCTGGGCAATTCTCCAGCTAACCAGCTCCTGTGAAACCATCCAACCTATGTCAGCATGGAAAATCTATGTTGGAGAAGGAAGATGATGACCCCAAAAGGATTGAAAGGCAAAGTTAATCTCAGTATAGATTGAAATGTTGCTAAGCATTTTGTCCAACATGTTAACAATTCTTCTAGCTCACCACCATGATGGTGATGATGTAACAACAATAATAATAATACATTTTTCCATGTCAATCATACTAATTTTTCCAAAAAGCCAAATTACTGTAGACAGGATCTAATGATAGAGATGAGTTGTGAGAGAAGGCATTAATTGGCACTGATGTAATATGCAGCACTATGCAGCACCAAGAGAAATCTGGTGATGAAGAATTCAACAGTAAAGTTTCAATTAACTGCCAAAAATCAAATGTTACTCTATTGAAAAAGTAAAAAAATAAAAATAGAAATTAAATTAAATAATAAAACAGAAAGCAGAAACAATAGAAAGAACAAAGTATGAATCCATTTATGAACTTTAGATAAATTAAATTTTAAAAATTAATGGATGCCTTCATACCGATTTCCAAGAAAGGGCAACTTGCTGGAAGCAGCTTTGGGGAAACTTTAGTTAAAATAAGAAAATTTTAAAAAAGGCAGAAAAATACTTCGTAATGATTTAAATAGTAATTGTGAGAGAATCATAAGGGAGGTGTATTCCAACAAATGTTAAGCTTTTACCAAATGTTTAACAATAAAAATAGTTATGGCACTGGTTTAGTACAGTTAACAGAGATTTAATTCAAACTCTCTTACAGCTACATCTATTTAGGAATTCAAAGTTGTAGTTTAGATATGGTCAGTCCTAATTGAAAAGGACCATGATTAAAGGCATTTCAGTTGTAATCATCACCTTTTGTTTACAGGACCATGTAATCCATTATCTTCCTTGTTTTTAAGAGAAAGATTAAGCTGTTATAAATTAGTTTCTTACTGAGGAACAAGAACAAAGACTTTAGTGTAGATGTTGGTTATTTGATCAAATGAAACTAATTCTAATCAAATGGCTTTAGATATTAATATACTAATTAATATTTCAATAAATTAGAATAGTGTGGTAATTATGGCTAGTTATTGCAAAAGTTAGAGCAGACTTCTATGATCAAAAGGTATTCCAGCAATGAACAACTCTTCTTTTGTTGATTTTCTCTTACCTATGCATTATGTCCTCCAAACAACATTACCAAAAGTCTTAGGTTTTTTTAAGACAGTAGGGTAGAATTTGACTGCTAATTCTAGCAAATTGAACACCCACACAGGGGCTTCCTTTTCATTTATAACTTACGTTGAAATGTCAAGGAGGTCTCAATCCCCCAAGATCAAGAGTTCAGGCCTTAGGACGACTCTACTGTAGATATAGAGAATATTTCTTGCTAGCCTGTCTCTTCATAGCTGAGAAAACAGCAGTCATAATGGTGAATAAAAACAATAACTAAATAAAACTACTTGTTTACACAGGTTTCATAGTATCTTATTTTGTGGGAGGGGGCTGTTTTACTAAGAAACTATACCTGTATGTCAACTTTAGAAATTTTTCAAGATCACTGCAGTAATTAGGCACCAATTTGTATATAATACCAAGGCACTGAGACTAAAAGACTATATAAACCAGGACAAAATAATTATATTATAGTCAGTTTGGGGTGGGGACAGCTATGAGATTCCTTCACAGAAACTAAAATTCATTTCAATGTATTCCATTTAATAATACATATAAAGTGAGCCCCACCACCACCACCACAGGATTGTTCAACAAAAGCCAAGTAATTTGACACATGTAAATAAATGAAATGACTACAATTAGATTTACCATGACAAAAAGTATAGAACTGAATTTCTTAAAATCTTACTTGGACACAAAACCAAATTTTTCTTCTATGGTGTAGTCAACAGATAAAAAGCAGTAACCATGACCTTTTATAAGAGGTCAATCTTTTACAGCTGTCATGGCCATCATACTATGACCATGACCTTCTACAATGGCCACTGGTAGCCTTTTTCGCTTTTTTCACAATGGCCATGATATTTTTACAGAGTCTTGGAGACAGGTAAAAAAAATAAAAGAGAAGTTACAAACAGACTGAAAACTCAGTCTCTTGCAGCCAAGCAATAGATTAAGTCTACAACCCAAGGACAGGTAACAGGTAGAGTCAAATGGGGCTCTACAATCTGTAGGATAAAGACAGTCCCGTCAATATCAAGCATCATTTTGGTACCTATTTTATCAGTTCCAAAGATAACACAAGCAGCATTTGAACTCAGAATACAAAGTGGCATAAGTAAATGCTGCAAAAAATGTCTAATGATTCTGTCATTTATCTAAGTCATAGAAATTATTAATAATAATAATAATAATGGTTTCAAATTTTAGCACAAGACCAGCAGTGTTGGGGGAGGGGCCAAGTTGATTACATTGACCCCAGTACTCAACTAGTACTTATTTTATCAACCTCAAAAGGATGAAAAGCAAAGTTGACCTGGGTGGAATTTGAACCCAGAACATGAAGATGGATGAAATGCTACTAAGCATTTTGCCTGGTGTGCTAACAGTTCTGGCAGCTCACTGCCTTGTAAGTAACAATAATAATCTTTTCGTCTAAAGGCACAAAGCCTGAAATTTTGGGGGAGGAGACGAGTCAATTACATTGACCCCAGTGCATAACTGATAATTTAGCAACCCTGAAAGGACAAAAGGCAAAGTCCACCACAGCAGAATTTGAAATCTTAATGTTAAGATGGAGAAAATGCGACTAAGCATTTTGCCCGGCATTCTAACGATTTGCCACCTTACTGCCTTAATAATAATTTTTGATTTAGGTACAATGCCAGTAATTTTGAGGGGAAAGGATTAGTTGAAACCATCAACCCCAAAGAGATGAAAGGCTATGTCGACCTTGGTGGGATTTGAACTCAGTAACAATAATAATAATAGCATAGTCATCATCATATCACTAGATTTCTCTTTTGTTTCCAAGCGAAGTAACAGTTCTCCATGACCAGGTATATTTTTACAGAATATTAGAAATGAATGAAACTGCTAGTATGACTGACATTCATTTACAACTATCACACAATGTCAAGGCAAGGAGACAAAAGTATACCAACCCTTGCCAGAGGTGCCATGCAGTGGGACTGAACCCAGAAGCAGGTGGTTGGGAAGCAAAAGCACAGGACCACAAATTTTCATAGTATCAATATAAGTAGTGCTTTATTTATCAACTATGGGAAAACAGAAAAGGAAAATCAACCTTGGTAGGATTTGAACCCTAAATCAAGGACATAACTAGGTTACTGCAAAACGGTTTGTCTAGCATGTAGTCCATTATACCACTAACCACACTCATCCCCTTAAAACTGCTGGCCCTTACCATTATTATTATTGTAAGGTAGCAAGCTGGCAGAATTGTAAGCACGCTGGATGAAATACTTAGCGGTATTTTGCCTTTCAAATTCTGCTGAGGTCAACTTTACCTTTCATCCTTTCAGGGTCAATAAAATAAGTACCAGTTAAACACTGGGGGTTGATGTAATCAATTCATTCCCTACCCCAAAATTGCTGTCCTTATGAAAAAATTTGAAACTATTATTATTAAAATTTTAATTATTGTAAAGGTGGCGAGCTGACAGAATCATTAATGTGCAGGGCAAAATGCTTAGCAGCATTTCATCCATCTTTATGTTCTGAGTTCAAATTCTGCCATGGTCAACTTTGCTTTTCATCCTTTTGGGGTTGATGAAATAAGAACCAGTAACACACTGGGAACGATGTGATTGACTAGCCCCCTTCCTCCAAATTTCAAGCCTTATGCCTATAGTAGAAAGGATTTTTTTTTCTTAAATAATATGTAAAATAACCTAAATCTATGAAAGGCAGATGCAACAGACTGAAGTGAAAATGGTGAGTGTACTTATGTAGAGGTCAATAAAGAAGATGTAACATTCTACAACAGAATTAATCCCCACCATCACCACTTTTTAATATACCTCAGTAAATGGCTTCATGTATGGAGTAAAATGAAGGGATTCTTCAATACAGAAATATTGAATAATTCATAGCAACATCATACATAAGCTGGTGTTGTTTGTTCTTTGATCTTCTGCATTCATTCCCAAAATGCTTCTTTTGACTTGTAAAATAAAAATAATAACGTGAAAAAAATAAATAAGGATGATCAGACACACACAAACACATGTAAAGATCAATACATCACATCATACCATATATTGGTAGGTTCTATATTAATCAAGGATGAAAATCGTGGGTTAGATAGTAACGAGTATAATGAGCAGTGAAATGAATGAGAGACAGACAGACACAAAAAAAAGAATGAAGAAGCAAGATACATAGCATTGTGTTCAGATGGAACAATTTACACGCTACAATGTTTTAGCACTTACTGCCAGGACTATTGCCATACAAGTGACTGTTCACACTAAACAATTCATGAGACAAAAATCAATAGAAATACGAAAAACTCCAACCATTACACTTTGCTCTTGCCCCCCTCCCCCCCCCCATTGTCTCTTATTGCTGTTGTTGTAGTTGTTGTTATTGTTATTTATTAATACATGTTGTACAAGATGTTGAAATAAGCAATAGTACAGATATATAAATAGATAGAGGCAAACGAAAACAGAGGAAGACAGACAGATAATACGTGTATGTGCGTGTGTGTGCGTGTGTGCGTGTGTGCGTGTGTGTGCGTGTGTGCGTGTGTGTGCGTGTGTGCGTGTGTGTGCGTGTGTCTGTGTTTGTCCCCTCAACATCGCTTGAAAACCGATTCTTGTGCGTCTACGTCCCCGTAACTTAGCGGTTCGGTAACAGAGTCCGATAGAATAAGTACTAGGCTTACAAAGAATAAGTCCTGGGGTCGATTTGTTCGACTACAGGCGGTGCTCCAGCAAGGTCACAGTCAGATGACTGAAACAAGTAAAAGAATACAAGAATACGATTCAAATGACATACGACCTTCTAGAAATAGCAGCCAATTTACATTCTATGCTGTTGAAAACTGAAGAACACATTTTGTTAACTTTTCACCCATACACGGGGCTCCGGCAGGAAATGGTGGCGAACCCTGCTGTACTCACCACAACTTTCTCTCACTCCTTCTTCTTGTTTCTGTTGTGCCTGTATTTCAAAAGGGCCAGCCTTGTCACACTCTGTGTCAAGCTGAATCTCTCCGAGACTGCGTTAAGGGCATACGTATCTGTGGAGTGCTCAGCCACTTGCACGTTAATTTCATGAGCAGGCTGTTCCGTTGATCGGATCAACTGGAACCCTCGACGTCGTAACCGACGGAGTGCCAACAAAAATGTTCCTCATTACTGCCAGAGGGTGTGACAATGGCCGAATGATTTATTGTTTACCTGATTTTGTGAGGGATAAATTAAGTTTTGTATGATCTTACCTTTCCGTTTGGGGAGCTTTTCTTGTAAACCCTGATATAAAAGAAACAAAAGAGAACAAGTTAAAAATAATGTAAATAGGATGAAAAAACAAGAGTTAATTATCAATAAAAGTTAATTACCAATAAAAGTTAATTATCAATAAAAAGCGAATTCATTAATATATTTTTATCGATCTGTTTTCTAAATTGAAAGAAATTATTCAACGAAGGCCATTAGAGGCATGGTAAGATGGTTCTTAGCGAATGCTAGGTTGTGGCAACGACAGGAGTGTTATTTGATAAATTGCTTCTAATATTTGAACAAGGCCAGCGATTTTGAGGGTCGGGTAAGTCCCCCAGTGCTGGGCTGGTTCTAATTTCATTGATACCGAACAGAATAAAAAAGGTAGAGTCGACCGCAGCGAAATTTGAACTCAGAGAATAAAAGCAGAAAGAAATGCTGCGAGGCAGTTTGCCCGGTGCGGTAACGATTATGCCAGCACATCGCCTTTGGATGTTAGTTGACAATATTAAATTAATTAAAAGAAATTAATTAAAAGAAATATGTATTGGGTTGATGCATAATTACTGCGTTTTTTTTTTCAACAAATTTTATTCAACAAAGACAATAACAATATTTAACAAAAACATCTTTAAATGACGGTCTGATCATCTGCCAAGCAAATGGGAAGCAATAATTGAAGTAGATGGTGAATATGCTCCGGAATAATCATCTAAAGATGTTTTTGTTACATGTTGTTATTGATTTTGTTGAATAAAATTTGTTGTAAAAAAGCTGCAATAATTATGTACCAACCCAATGATTCAACGCTACTCTCATGTCTGAAGGATTTCTTCAGGACCGAACTTTTATCCAGGTGGCCTGGGTTCGATTCCCGACATGGAAACGGGATGCCAGTTAGGACAGCGAGCTGGCAGAATCGTTAGAGCGTCGGAATAAATGCTTTGTGGTTTTTCACCTGTTTTTATTATTATTATTATTTTTTTTACGTTTTCTTTTCAATTCCAAAATAGTCAGCTTTACCTTTCATTCTTTCGAGTTCGATAAAATAAATTGCCAATTACATTTTGGGATCGATGATATCGATTAATCCCTTCCAACCAAAACTGCTAGCCTTGAGCCAGACTCAGAAACTAGTCTTTAGAAAGAGCAGAGAGAAATATTTAAGTGAAGAGACACATAGCCAGCTACTTAGATAGATAGATAGATAGATAGATAGATAGATAGATAGATAGATAGATAGATAGATAGATAGATAGATAGATAGATAGGTATGTAGTTAGGTAGATAGATGAAAGAAAAATAAATCCATGATCATAGAGTAATTAACTCAATGTTGAAGACACTGTTAAAGACATGCTAGGTATATTTTATTTACTGCAAACAATTTACAAATTGACCGACGTTTCATCTTTCATGTTTTATGTGAGTGTATGTGTGTGTGTGTGTGTGTGTGTGTACGTGTGTGTGTACATGAATGTATGTATGTATGTATAAAATGTAGAATATACGCATAGAATATACGAATGAAATTACATGCTTATGCACAAGTGCATAACAGAATAATTGGTGTGTGCGCTTGTATTTGTTAGTACGCTGCGTTTGTGTTGTTCTTCCGATTTACCTTCCTTCTTTTTTAATGCTATATGTCTACACGTAATACTGGTATATTATATGAAAGGAATAATCCATAAATATTGTTACGTAGAGATAAACCATACAACTGAATGCCGATGATATTGGAGTATATAGAAAAACAATAAAATCCTCCAAGAGCCTTTGAGTTTTATTCTTGCACTTAATAAGAAACGAAATCCTTATATGTAATGGAGATACCGGTTGAGTTATAAGACGAATATATAACGTCTCCTGGAATGAATCTGATGAACGGTGTATAGCATTTAGAAGCAACAATATTCTATTTATGAAATAACTACAATCCTACATAGTCACAGATGTTTTATTACACCAAATACCACACCCCGCCTTTATTCTTTTTCTTTTATACTTTCATTTTTTTTTTCCATGGTGAAACAGTATTCCGATTTGATTTGATTTTTTCTTTGTTTTTTTTTTTGTTTTTTTTCATCACGGCCTACAATTGAAAGGCAGCTCTTATCAACCGAAGTAAGCTCAGAATTAAACAGGCGAGAGGGATTAAACATAGATTGTCTTAAATAAAGTTTTGAAGTACTGTGTAGATACACATAAAGCATACGTATATACAAATATGTAGGTATGTACATGAATATATGTATGCATGCATGTGTGTGTGTGTGTGGGAATGTTTATGCACATGTGTATATTGCTGTTCATTTATTGCTTATGTAAAGAAATATTGTACAAAAAAAATAATCGAAATGGGTGAAACAATTGTAGGAAATAACAAAACGAACGTGCAACTTCAAAATAGGTATTTCCGAATGTTCTAAACATAAATTGGTTAATATATCTAACAGTATGCATATATGCGCAGTCATGTATAAGAACGTTTTACCATTTATACATACATCCTTATAATTATATTTATGCGCATGAGAGTCAACGAGGGAGCCGCTGCGTGGTCTCGCGACTTGCTAGAAATGGCAGCGAAAATCTCTCACATCACACCTTACTGTTTTAATAGAGGAAGGACTCATTGGACAACATAGTCTCTTATAATATAAACTGATGGTATGGTTGTGTGTGATGAAATGCTTTTGATTATACGTTTGCTCAATCAATGCTTTACCTGGGACTAAACAGAAACAAGGTGTGGGCATACCAAGACATCCAGAAGTGTGTATATGAAGTTTTACGTTGATATATTTGATTGTTATTATTATTATTATTATTATTATTATTATTATCATTATTATTATTATTATTATTATTATTATTATTATTATTAACCCTTGTGGTTAATAAAGAAATCATTAGTATTGTTTCACATATGTATGTACCCCTGTGTATGTACGTACGTACGTACGTACGTACGTACATACGTATGTATGTATTGTTATCATTATACTTATTAAACTTGGTTCTGCGATTATGCGTTTGTGTATATGCGTGTGTGCCAATGAAAGTATCAGCATGTATGTGTGCGTGATATGTATAGTCAGGTAAATGTTTAATTTAATATTTGCAGTCGGTATGACCAAAGTGTCGCAAAGAATCCTTTTGGGGTGTTATATAGTGGTTGCAATATCAGCAGATACACTTGTACTGGATAATATATAATGGGGAATATGTTGGTGAGTCGTGGGGAGAAGGTGCCTTTCAAGTGAGAAATAGTGGCAGTGTAAAATGCCCACGACTACAACATGCATAAACCATATCTGTGTATGTTAGAGGAATAGCAATAAGAACTAGCATAGTAATATGAGCTGGAATAGCAATTAGAACTATCTCTAAGGGAACACATCCTCAAAAAAGTACTAACAAATGATAAAAGGAAAGGTAATTATGAAATAAAATACGTGTAAGTGAGACAAATAAATGGTTGTTATTATTTGGAAATGTAGAAGCAAGCTTCAGGTAAGCATCAGGTAAGGAAAGGATCAAAGGCCTGAAATAAATAAAAGAATAAGTGCAAAACTTACTTTTTTTTTTTTTTTTACTTAATATAACGTAAAATGTTAAATTTTTTTCTTCAATAAGTACTTTTTTTTTTTGTTTTAGTAAAAATCAAAAGAACAAAATCAACTAATTTTTAGATATTTAGTTTCAATAATAATAATAATAATAATAATAATAATAATAATAATAATAATAATAATAATAATGATAGTATTAGCAACAAGGATAGTCAAATAAGAAGGAAAACAAATGATTTCAGCAACAAGCTGTGGCTAGAAGACATTGCTGTAGCGACAAACTGAAGACAAGCAGCGGAGTTACGAGGTTATGAACAGTGAAAGTAACAGAAGAAAATTAAAATAATAAACAATAAAGTGGAGGTGAACAAGATCAATGGCAATTGTTAGAGGTGGTGGTAAGTGCTTCTGTGAGAAAATGCAAAGGAAAAACATACCTGGGTAAAGTAGAAAAGGGTCTGGTAGTAACGGTGATAGCGTGTATGTTTGTTTTGTTACACACACACGCACACGCACACGCACACGCACACACACTCACATTTATGTTTTTATATATATATATATATGTATGTATACATAAATGCACATACGCACATATGTATGTATGTATGTATGTATGTATGTATGTATGTATGTATGTGCAGTCACCCCTCACACACACATACACTTACGTATATATGCATATGTTCACATAATATATGCGTTTATATGGAATATAATGTGTCGCTTTTGTTAAAAAAAAAATTCTTTCTAAATATACGGGTTTGCAGATTCGGGGCTTAATGCACCAAACAGGTGAGGAACAGTTAAGGGCAAGGAAACAGGATAAGAGAGTTAAAGCGCATAATGCAGCGATGGTGGTAATGGCGGTAATGGTAGTGCTGTTAGTAGTAGTAATAGTAGTAGTAGTAGTAGTAGTAGTAGTAGTAGTAGTAGTAGTAGCAGTAGCAGCAGCAGCAGCGGTAGTAG
>JARUKP010000601.1:0-11040 GCA_029874955.1 Octopus insularis | reverse complement strand
CGGCCACCCATCTATCTCGCATAAGAACAGTAAATACTTCATTATTACACCGATTAATGGTTTCTTGGTGTGGATGTTTTATTTTATTAATTAATAATGCTTAGTAAAAGCTATTAGCCATCAGACTATTAGATTAAAGCTATTTTTCTTCTCAGCAACGCTCTCTCATCTTGTTCAAAATCTTCGTTATATTTTCAGATATGGCGTTGGGCGGGGAATCGTTAATCTTCAGTTTTTTTCTTTTTTTTTACCGACAATATTCAAGTGATTTTTACTCTTCAAAGCTCTTTTCATATCCCGCTTTGTACACTTTGAATGACATCATCGTTCCTCTCTCTCTCTCCGTTTATGGGAGCCTTTGAAAAATCTATGTGAAAAGATTTTAATTGAAAAGCCATTTTCATCACCAGTATCTGACCTAGTTTCTTTATCTTTCCTCCCTATGACACGTCGGCCTTTCTCTCTTAGACGAATCTGGCTGTCTTTATTTCTCTCCTTTTTACATACATGAATGGATATTTGGGTTTCACTTAAAAATTCATTGTGCGAGAGGCGAGAGACGCACAAGATTTTCCTATAAATTACCATTTGTACCACTATTACCCCCTGGCCTCTACACTGAACTTACTCGTCGCTGGTGACTGAATCGAATTAAATTCTGTCTACAGCTTTTTATACATTTATCTTAGCTTAAATATCTCCACTCATTTAAAATGTATGAATGTCTCCTTTTCTTTCTTTTTTCTCCATTCGCTTTCTCTTTTTCTTTTCCCTCTTTTTTCCTTTTCTTTTTTTTTTTTCATTGTATCGACCGTTTCGTTCTCGTTGAGTGGCGAGCGATTTCTAACGGAAACAGCCGAGTCGTTGCTCGTGCGTTGCCGGAATCTCTTCCATATCTGGTCAGTGCAACAGTGCTGCATTATTAAATGGTGGCGTTTAGAAATTATTCTCAATTATTCTCGCTAGCTTTTTAACATTCTCTCTTCGTTCGCTGTGTCTTAGTCTCTATGGATTAATTTTCACGTGAACGATTCCTCTTCATATTCCTTGTGGCTGAAGCTGAGTCCTATTCCTGTCACTGCTTCTCTTCCACTTTTGTTAGCATCGTCTCCTCTTAAGATGGCCGTATGTTCCGGAACATATGGCAGCATTTATTTTAGACGAGCAATTAAACAGAATTTCACTTAGTTTCCTTTTATTAAGCTTAACTGTCACAGAATATTTTTAAAACACCGTTTTATAATTTTTACCTACGTACCGGCATCGTTTACAGGTTGAGGAAGGGGGTGTATTTTGTTGGAATTTACCTGCAAAATTGATAAAATTATTCTGGCCCGTATGATAATGTGGATTAATATGAAGCAAACCTTTTTTGTTTTCTTTTTTAATCAATTGTTAATCCAAAGATCTGTCACGATGATCTGGTCCTAACGTTCTGTCAGTCAACTTTTCCACGTGGCTTTTCTGCCACTACTACTTACACGTTAAATATGACGGTTTAGCTTTCTTCATGTTTTCCTATATTTCTTTCTTAAATTAAAGGGTCTGCTTGTATTTTAATAACTGATCTACGCTTGTGATTTATCTACTGAAACCCTCAAAAGGTCTATACTTAGTGGCACCTCCATGGACAAACTGGTGGTATTTGGTCCCACGCGTGATGTCCTTGGCAACACGTTGTGTAAAAGTTCAGAGGCTTGTCTATACATTGTGATATCACTACGATTTTTGATTTTCGAAAATTATCCCCGGTGAATAGAATTAATTATATTTAATTGCCAACAGGGTTAATTCGTGGAATGTCTTTATTGAGTTTCTTTTCATTGTCCACTCTTTTCTGGTCATCTTAGAGATCAAGGACCCAACAGAATTGGTGAATGTTCTTTGTGACTCGGAACAGTTATTGTCTAAAACTTTCAACATAATCATACAAGACTACTTTAGTGTACAGATTGATCTACGTAGCAGTTTTAATTTTTAAAAAAATGTTTTATTCCAGAGATGGATTGTCCGAAATTCTCTAAATATTTCCAGTTGCTTCTAACCCCCCCCCCCGTCTCATACAGTAAATGTTTTGAATTATCGCTGGCGTTGTCCAGGAATGCGTTCGAATTTGCGTCGTCTCCTGTCTGAGGTAGCAGCGGTAGTAAGAACCTAGCTTGGAGGAAATATTGTTTTTTTATCTTCATGTATATTTGTCATCGTACGTAAGAATTAATGCGACTTTTCCTTTTGTCTTAGTTTAATCGGATATACGACCTGTATATCCCCGGCATATTAATGACAAAGTGTCCCTGTTGACATGGTAACCGGTTAGGTTTTTCCACGGGGTTTGTCATAGACAAATACCTGTTTAAAGGACCATTGAAGTACGAGGTGAAATTTTTACAAAAGACCTGTCTGTAATATCGAATGTAACTACGCTATAAATGGTTTTATTGAGGTCTAGAGGAATAGCTTATGACTATAAGGGATATGAAATGAATTTGGTAAGGAAGAGCAGTCTATATTGTATTACTTTGATTCTTTTTTTTTTTTTTTCATCCTGTGAACATATTTAATGCTCAATACTGGTGACTCGAGTCATCTGCGTCATTTCTATTCTTCCTCCAATCCTTTGCCTCCCAGTCTTCGCAACACTATCTTCATCGTAAGGTGTGTTCTCTGATTCTAAACTGTCTTTTGCTTTCGTCTGCAATTTCATACGATTGCGAACCTTGTTCTTCCTTCGTAGGTGACGTGGAAATAAGGCGTTCGACATCTCTATTACTCATTGGGGGTGGAGGGGTTTGTTTAGGTTTTATATCTTCGTAAACACTCCGTGTTGCTAGCATTTTGATTAATAACTCATTCGTTCCCTAAGCCATCTTTAAAACCTACTGGTTTCTGCGGTTATTGGCTGCCAGACAAGCAGTTGTTGCACTTTGGTGGGAGACACTGGAATGGAATTTAGAGTTTAAGCAGCAACACAGGGGTTCCAGTCCTTCGATTCCTTTACTGTATGCAGTATGGTAAACTAGAGTTTACAGATTTTTATTACATTAAACTAGGTTTTTTTTTTCCTAATCAGCTTCTGTTTACATCCATCCTCAACTCTGGAGATGAGTGAACTCCAAGGTCACTCGTTTAGTGTGCCTTTAATTCATCCCGGTTAGCAAAATGGATTTTTTTTTAAATGATGGCACATTGAACTTTTCACAGCACACTTCCATAACTTTGAATTGACTTTTTACAGTTTGAAAAAGCCAAGGCTTGCTATAACAGTGCAGAATTTTCAGACTGCAAGATTGCTAGGTACATGGCATCCTGATGCAGTTAATCTTAACCTTTTGATTATTCATCAACAGATTATTGTGGATTATTTTCCCCTCTTACCATGTTATGGATTCCATTACTAGCAAAGCTAACATTTATAGGTTCATTTGTACCCCTACCCCCTTAAAGTGCTTCTCAAAAGGATTTGTATCGTTTGCATGATTGGGGCCAAGTCCCTCCAGTGAAGTTTTGTGCCATTCTCTTTGTCATATCTTCTTCATCAAGAGGATCATTAGCAAACATCAATAATCGTTTCTGTATCTTTTAGGGTGGCCTTTTCCTAGGACGCAGATGATTCTAACTTTACTGCTCTTTCGCCTCACATCTCTTTCAACTTCGTGCCCTTTCCACATTTTTATTGTTTTTATTATTCGAGTGAATGCATGTCTCTTGCATGTTGTCAAAGAATGCTGCACTTAGTCGATGGATGTGGCCACACAAGCAGGGTTGCTTTGGCAATTGTGCATTGTACGCATGCGCGACCGTGATATGGAGCGCGAAAAGAGATGACGTTATGTGGCTGTGGTGAAATAATACAGCTTCGTTGTACACAAATACTATGACCAGTGTTTCTTTTTTTATGTAAGATTATAGGAAAATCTGTATAAATTTTTAAGGAACGTAAAACGAGTATTGAAGGGAGAAATACTAATTGAAAACATTTTCTTTTTTCTCCATTGTATGTGTTAAGCTGTTATCTTAATCTTTTCGTGGATTTAATTTTATCCGCGATGGTTGAAAGCTCTGCTGTTATCATGATGTCTCGCATTTACTGTGTTTAATCTCTGGGGTTAATTAGAAATTAACGACTGGGATTTTTTCATTCTAAAGCTGCAAATTTGCCCAATTTTGGTCTCGAAGTATCAAATGGCATTTTGTGAGATTATAACCAAGTGCGTGGCAGTTTTTGATCAAACTTGTGATTTAATCTTGGGCGAAAATGATTCTGACCAAAGTTCACTGGAGTTAGTTTGAAGATATATTCTGTTTGAGCAATTAATTGAAAGTTTTTTTCTTATCCTCTCTCTCCCTTAAAAATATCCTTTTAAATGTGCGTTGTAATATTTTCTGTGAACCTCCTGCTAGCATTATCGTCAAATATGTTGAGATTTACAACACCTCCTGTCAGTGTGGTGGCGGTGGTAAATATATAGCAAACAGCTTTTATATTCGGTTACTCATGCTGCTAAGATTTTCGTCTGGAACCTGCTTCGTTGCCGGTAATTTGTGCACACTTTTACAGATTCTCTCACTCGATAGATGTGGGGGTGGGTGACTTACTAAGCAACTGATATTTTAATTGTTACCCAGTGGCTGAATAAAAAGTCTTGTTGCTAGCAGTCTTCTGAGTGAGGCCTTTTCAACAGCAAGATTCTCTATTTAATCATACCTCAGTTTAATTAATTAACTGGGTAATCTTTTTTTTTTCTCCTTCCCATGGATGAATTTAGGCGGGATTGTGACGATCCTTTAGCAAAAAAAAAAAAACCCCAAATTTAGTGTTTCTCTTATTCTCCTCATCCGTAAATATTTTCACAGGACAATATCTTGTGTCGAGAAAATATATTTTTTGCAAAATGTTGACCCTTTCTGGTCAACAACAGTTTGTTAAATTTACATGGACTATAAAATTCTGGACATAAAAACATCTAAAAAAAAAAAAAAAAGGTTTTAAAGTTTTCAAAGCCTGAGAATCTGTTCTAGTTCGTAGATAGTCCTGCCAGTCAAGGCTGTTTTTGTTTTTTTTTTAAATTCTGTCTATTGGTATATTTTGAAGAGTACAGGCTGCTTGGTGACCTCGGTTGGCAGCGGGTAGCTTTTTTTTTTTTTTCTCTTTTTTTTTTTCCTTCCTCTTGGAAAGTACACTTGTTCATTGTAGTAGTCGTCTCTGTTATGATGAATACTCCCAAAATATGAATATATATCGGCAAAGTTGTAATTAGTTTCGAGGATATTGTCTACTTCGTATTCAGGCCAATACTGCAAATGCTAGTTCTGTAAACGTGAAGAGAAAGTAAACCTGCAATAATAATGTTAATCGTATTAAAAACAAACTGAATCCAATATTCTCTGTTCGTAAATGATCCACACACACCCTTTGACTGTCCATGTCGAAGGAGCAATCTCACGATTACAAATGTGATGGGTTTGCTGGAGGTATATTGTTAAACGCTTCAGTTCGATCAAGACGTTTTATATCCTCTTGGGTCCCGCCATGGATTCTTTTAAAGGCCATGCTCTTGTCTACCAACATCTAAACTTGTTCGAAAATAAATGCAATAAGCCTGACAAAACAGTAATCTTACACTGTATGTTTTACTGAAATAAAAAGAGAAAAAACAAACAAGAATAAAGTGCAGTAATCAAATTTTTTTCCTTTTTAACTTTTTCCTTTTTGTATCTTGATGACTTATGAAACTTTCTCATTAATCGATGTCAAAAGTGTTTTGATTCCTAAACGTAGTTTTGTTTCTGAGAACAGCAATTATTGGTAGGTAACTGTTACAATTTATTACTTACTGCTGGTGGTTTGTTTTTTTAATTATCGAATACAATCTTCGTCTCCATTTATTTCTGATGTTGGGTACCTATTTTTTTTCTTTAGTTTCAGTAACTCTAAATACCACGTTAATTTAAGAATTCAATTGTATAATTGTTTTGATACAATGGGTTTTGGAAATTTGCATTGATATTGGACCATTCAAGAACATCGATTCTACTAGACGTGGAATATAAAAGTGCAGGGTTTATGGCCTTGCTACCGACCCTGTGATTTTGGGTTCCACCTTGTGTGGGCCCCTTGAACAAGCCTTCTATACGTTTGTATATGTGCTCTTGTTTTGACATCACACTAGGGTTGTCAACTTATCGCTCTTATGTCATTTATTTCCAGTGTATTCTATGAAAACATTTGACCATGTCGAAATATTACATTGCTTGGAAACGGACAAGGGTTGGGCCATGGGAACTCTGTCTCAATGTATTCTATTTGATCTGTGCAAGCTTGGAAAAACGGACATTAAAGTAATGATATTAAGTGAATCCTGCAGCAAGTTTTCCAGTTTGAGGTTGAACAGAAATTGACAAGATTTTTAATTGCTTCAATAAGATCAGTGTACCTTCATCAACAGATAAGCCTGTCTACAGTACTCTTAAATTACCTTTCACATTTATGAACTTCCGGTAACGAAGATAAGTGAGAGCAGATAATGGTAATGGATCAAAGTCTTAGCACAAAATACTTCACTGATAGGAAGAAGAACCTCACGTCAACAGATCAATCATGATTATTAAAGTAAAAACTAAACATTTCACTCATTTGTGCTAAATTTCCTGAGGATCAATTTACCCTTTTTCTGTGGTCAACCACTGCAGCTTGGCCCAGTTTTCTCTGTGCCATTGTGATGGGAATCTATTTCAGGGTTGATGTAATTTCCGGTTTTGTGCCTTTAGAAGAATGGATTATTATTGGAACTGACAGGATGATTATCAAGTTAAACAAAATGCCTAACAGCATTTCATTTATCTTTATGTTCTGAGTCCAGATTCCACTAAGGTCAACTTAGCCTATCATCTCTTTAGTCAATGAACCAAGTACTGCGGGGGTGGGAGGTCAAATGTGTTTCACTTTCCCTAAAACTGCTGGCCTTGTGCCAAAATTGTTTGCTGGTTGGGTGATGTTCAAATTGTTTGGGTTTCTGTCTGTCAACTCTGCCAGTTCTTTTTAATGCATTTAGTATTGATTCCAGACCATTTGTGTAGCTTGTCAACAGATTCTACAATATGCAGGTTATTGATGTATCAGAAGACTGTTCTCAATCTCTTGGGTTCTTGCCAAAAGGACTGACAGTGTTGGGGTGGGGGAGTGATGACTAGGTTTTTACTGAGCGCACTCCTCCATACTTCAGTTTGTTGCTGCCAATCCTGATATGACATTTCAATTGAAGTCTCATTCTCATCAATGTTGCTTGTTCTACTGTTCTGCCAGATTGCAAAATGTGAAATCCTGGAAGTTTTAATAAAAGCAAAACAGCTTTGGCAGTTGAACAATTTTAAAAATACAGTCTCTGTCCTTGGCCAAGATTAATTGGTTATCCCCATTCTTTCAAAACTCTTGTCTTGTACCATTTTGCTAAACTTCTTTTACTGATTTCCTTCTTTGTGAATCTCCTTTATTCATAGAATGTTTCTTTGCAAGTAACTTACCAGATGCATCTCAACAGCTTTTCCCTGATGGATCTGCAAGCTGTAGTTGTATATAGAGATATATTTTTAAATTCACTTTTAACCGTTTGTTGTGATCTCAGAAAGATTTTTGAGTAAAAGGCCAGGCGGTGCCATTCAACTGAGCTGCTTGAATTTTAAGTCTTCTGATATTGTCTGCATTTTCAAAAGGAATTGTTACCTGATACATGGCTTTTCTTAGCTGGCAGTTTTTAGCTTGCTTACCTTGAAAGGCCTACATCACAGGTATTTTGATGGTGAGTTGGGGTGGAAACAATTTTATAGTAAACTATGGAAATTTCATATTTTCAAAGTTGAAGACGGCTGCTTGTCTAGGTGCAGTGTGGTAACCCATCTTCAATTGGCAGTGTACAACCACTGCACATTGGTTTGTATCCAGCTGTAGATGTGCACGTGCACACAGTCTGATGCTTATTTCAAGTTTATTCAGTCTGTTGCAATGTGCTGCTTATTGTTTCAACCAAGGTATCAGATTTATGAAAACAACTTTGTCATTATTAAAAGCTGATATTTGGGGCTTTTAATTTAATTCTTTTGTTATGAAACTTCTAGAGATCACTTCTGGTTCTAGGACGTAAACATTCTATTAAAATATTCCATCAAGATTTCATGTTAATTTAAGTTTCAAGCAACAGCTTAATAATTATTTCAAATTTTTTTATCACAGAAGCAGCTTGGGGCAGTAGGGGATGAGTCAATTACTTCAACCTCCAGTGTTCATCTGGTACTTAATTTATTGATTAATTCAAAGCAGTGTCAATTATTTAGCATCACATTTGAATGTTAAAGATTAATCAAGTGGGCAACCTAAGTCGAAGTGGCTGAGTATTCCTAGACTTGTGGACTCTTAGAGTCTTCATCATTGATTAACGTTGGCTGGCATGGGTTGGTTGGTTTTACAAGCTGTAGTTGTCTGTTTTGGCAGGGATTCAATTGCTGGATGTCCTTTCTAATGCCAGCTACTTTACAGAATGTACTGGGTTCCTGTTATAGCGCACCAGTGGCAGGGGTCATCAACTAACTTTCAAAGCAAGGTCCTTTCAGCTGAGGGAGGGAGTGGAACTAAGAGAAGTGTCCTTGTACCAGGCAAAAGTTTGGAGTGTGCTAGTGGGACAAGGATAAGTGTACCTGAATGATTGATTTACAGGTGCAGTTTCCATTCACCTAATTTCATTGAGAAGGCTTAGCTCTTGTGATACAAACCCTTTCACCACTCGGTCATCATTGTTTATGGGGAGTTGCAATGCCAGGCAGTGAGACTGAACCCAGAACCATGTGCTTGGGAAGCCAGCTTCTTTCTTACACAGCCATTCCTACCTCCATCAGTTTCCTCCCACCTTCCAAAACCTTGTGAATATTTTCCCCTTACAAACATTTTTATTTACTTAACCTAATGAGCTACTTTTTAATTAGATAAGGCATGTCTTACTACTAACAGTGTTACTATTAATAAAGTTATTTAAATGTCTTAAATGAGCTGTTTAAGAAACGAGAGCAATTATCTAAAGTTATGACCTTATTTACAATAACCTCAAATTAATGCATTTTTGTTTATGTTTTGCCACAATTGAGAAAAGATACTTTTTTTTCTTTCTTTCCTTGGATTTGTCTTTTGGACCTCAGGGATACAGAAGCTGGCATTTTTCCTTTTTTGTTTTGGTGATTGAAAGAGGAAATGATGCACTTCACTAAAATAAAAATATTTTCCCAGATGGTCATGGCTAGAACACCTTTGCCATTATTGTTACAGGTTATTGAATCAACATTTGAATGGGTGTGTTTTTTAGCAGCATATATTTATATATCATACACACACACCTGCATCTTTCGAGTGTTGGGCCTCACAGAGGCAATGACTGAGATCTTTGGCACTATGTCCTGCTTGAGCAGACCCATTGAACCAAGCAAAATCGCAGTCGTGGCAGATACTGGTGTTTCGCAAATTGGCCCTTTCATATATATATATATATTCTCTGATCTGGTCACTTTGTGTTGCATCTGCCTCGTTTTTATACTTGATGACTTTTGGCCATGGGTAAGACATTGACCTTTTGTGTAATGTTCACCCTTCTGGAGGTGGAAGTATATGTATTATAAACACAAGTATGGTAAGTTCTTTGATTTTTATTTCTTAGCAGTTAACTGGAAAAAGAGGGAAGCCTTGTGACACATTTTCTGCTCTTTTTTTTTTTACTTTAATTTGCTGAGCAGAATATATTTATTCTCTGTTGTTTGTCACTTTAAGATATGTCCTCTGTCAGGTGAGTGAATATACAGCTTTTACTTAAATAAAGGCTGCGTGCACCTACTACTCCTGCTACAGTTTTCCACCTGTTTCCAAGACAACAACCTCAATAAAGAAATGTTTCTCAGCATCTTGGAACACATCCCCAAAATAGTGCTATTCGAAAAGGTGCTATGATGTCATTTACCAACAAACACCAGCCTCTCATTCACAGATGTTCTCCGTCTCCTTGATTTTTTTCTGACCCGACTACAGTGGGGGGATCTAATGTTTGTTATGATACCTTAACTTATACTTACCGATAATATTGCAATGAAAAAATATTGCTTTTTTTTTTTTTTTTTTCTTCTCTCTTTTAATCTTTACGTTATTATATTTCTGTTGAAAAACACTGCCATTGGTTCAATTTCTTTTCCAAATATGAATTTAGTAAAAGAGCTCGTTAAGTATTTAAGAGCATAAATTAACATGCAATTTTGATACAAAGTTTCAATTTAGATCTCATTAAAACGGACAGTTTTTATCATAGAATTTGGGGCAAGTTTCAGGTAGGTGAGTATCTGAAAGGGTTAAGCAGATTAATTCCATCCATTGCTTAGCTTTAGATTTCTTGGACACAATACAATGGCACAAAGACCTTTGGCCAGTTGCCTTTTGTCTATTCAGTCCTCTCTCTGCTCCGTGATTGTTCTACAAATAACTATTTGTGCTGGAGAGATTTTGTCAGCGTTTAGATGTAATTAAAGATGATAAGCTGCTATTAGATCTAATGACCTGTCTTAACAATGGACGGATTGTCTCTGAAGTAGCTTCTTCACAAGGGTAAGTTGAGATTTGTAAGCATGATTTTACATTCACTGCATTGCTGACATATTAAGACCAAACAGAGATAATGGTTGTCGGCATCAGCAAAGAACGGAAATTTTGGTAAGTCTTGTGTATTGATGGGAGATGAAAATACTGGTGCTTGGTTCTTCAGAAAGGCACAAAGAGGGTTTATCCTTTTATTTATTTCAGTATGGTACTTAATTTATCAACTCCGAAAGGATGAGAGGCAAAGTTGATCTCGCCGGAACTTGAACTCAGAACGTAAAGACAGACGAAATACCTCTAAGCATTTCACCCAGCATGCTAACGTTTCTTATTTTTTTACTACCTACAAGGGGCTACACACAGAGGGGACAAACAAAGACAGACAAAGGGAGGGATTAAGTCGATTATATCGACCCCAGTGC
>JARUKP010000600.1:0-11043 GCA_029874955.1 Octopus insularis | reverse complement strand
TACATACACACACACACACACACACACATATATATATATATATATATATATATATATGCACATGTATGTGTATGTGTGTGCATGCAAAAAGCCTAAATTACACCAACCCTTATGCCTTTCTTTCTCACACGTTCGGCTTTTTTTTATTTTATTATTTCAAATTGTTTTTATTCTCCTTTCATTTCTTAAGAATCTAATAACAAGAAATCCACTCAAAATGGCGGCCTCGCTAGAATTTCACGGTGCTTCACCGAAGAATCCTATTTTGTGAGAGCAAAGGAACCACAACAGGAAGTTAATTTATTTCAAATCTGTTATCCTCCGCAAGCAATCATGTTGAGATGTTGTATCTTTGAAAATCATAATATCCTTTGGCAGAGAGCAATGGAGAAGAAATGGCGAGAGAGAAAAAAGTTTGGGAGCGAGAGATAGATGTAGAGGGTGAAAGTAGAAATAGAGAGAGTGAGTGAGAAAGAGAGAGGGAGAGAGATTACGTGATTGTAATTTGAAATTATAAAGTCACTATTCATACACTATTAATTCCCAAACAGTTTGTTGTAATTTGTATGAATAGTAGCATGTAGTTTAAGATCAAAATTTCTCACAACTGGTTTAAATTGTATAATTTCACCCATTAGAAATACCATAAAGTCTATACTTAATTTCATAAAGCTAGTGATAGAGAGTTTGTTACGAAAACGATTTCCTACAAGAGAATAATGTATTTGCTTCTAAAATTTATTGTGAAGCTATATGTACATCATTAAAATCCATTTCATCGTCATATGTAAACTTTCTGTGAATAATATATGATCTTTCATTATTAGCAATTTCTCATCAATGTACCACTAGCATGTCAATGACTTGACAACAGAAATCACCGAATCTTGACTAGAATAACTCACCCAGCCACGTTTTGAGCTCAATGTTGTTAAACGAAACGTCTCGCAGAATGTTACTCTGAAACCAAGAACGTAATTATCTGAAGACACAGTCCGGGAGGTATTTGGATAAGTTCAGATCGGTAGCATGCACTCAAATTTACTTACGAGTTAATAAAATAACAATATTTATTAAGGGGGTCAAGAGCTTTACAACAACGATATTTCTCTAAAGCATGTCTTTTAATTTCCTTCCAGGCTTTCGGAATATTACATCACTTATGTTACTATAACTCCGAAGAAAACATACAACAGTCAGAGTTTCGGTTTCTCCCCGTATAACTCTAGATCTGTGATATAAAATATAGAATCTAAAATAGAAGATGCAACCACTTGCAAGAAAGTAAAGTAATATATCTATAGCGTGATACATTTCAATATATATCGAACTTGTATTAGATAAAGTGCATAAAAGATATGTAATCCGATTTCTACCTGTTTTAAATGTGGAGCATTTGTAACCAGAAAAGTATTTAGAATTATATTTAGTGCAAAGAATGCACAAAATGTCTTTCTACCTCCAAAAGAAACAATATCTTACTTTTTCACGCAGCTGCAGCTATTTTTATTTTTTCCGTAAAACTTCTAATGTTTGTGAGTAAAGAATGAAGATCACGCAATCTCATTTACACTGAAGCTATGATCCTATTGGGGAATCAATATTAATATGTTCTTATGTTAACTTCGATTCCTAATATTGGCAAAACAATAACAATTGCAAGCCAAGTATTTGTTTTAGTTCATAACTACATTGTTTTCAAAAATAGAAAGTCACGACGATTACATAATTGAAATTAATCATAGAATGAAGTTTAATTTATGTTTTTATTATCAGATTAATTTGGTTAGTCCGTCTTTTAAACTTGAAATAAATTATTCTTCAGAAACTTATTTCAGCGACTGCATTGCTATAATTGGTATATTTCTTTTGCTTCACTGATATGTTTCCATATCTTATGCGCGATTCTTCTTGCATATTCTAAATGTATGAAACAACTTTCATTAACCCTAACCCTAACTCTAACTTTATGCCTGGACACCAACAAACCAGTAACATAAGGGCACATGTCGGAAAGAATTTGGATTAGTTCAGTTCCAACATTCCTCAAGAAATCAATTTCTTGTGTAGATCTTATTTCTAAAAGAAATACAAATATGAAGATAAGGACTTTATAGGGTTAACACGATGCTGGAAGAGGAGTATAGTCGATTAAACCGACTGCATAACTTCGCTGGAATTATTGTATCTGTCGTAGAATCATGAAAGAATAATGATAGCTCAGCGGAATATGAGCTCACGGTGTAAAGTAATATAGCATATGCAAAATTTATTTAGTCGAACATGAATGTAACAAGAATATATGTTTGACAATTGCCTGCTCATTATGTTTTCCGACTGATATGAAATAACAAAACGGCTTAGTTATATAATTATCTCAGATTTGCATTGTTAAAAAACAAAAAGAAAATCATGTCTGCTAAACTTCCAATGATTGTGTCACGACAAAAACAATGAATATTTAAAAAACCGGAATATATGGCGATAAAAATACATTTTTGTACAAATAAGTGTAAGAAGCTAAACTAAGCGATATTATTCCTAAGTTGAAAACCAATGTAAAGATGCTGTAGAATGAAGGTTTTAACGTATATTGCCGTCGGGGAAGAATTATTAATAGCTTAGCACTTGATATATTTAAAACGTAAACATGTAGTTCGCATTAATTCAGAATTATTTTGCTTTCACTGACAAAAGAAATTCCGGCATCTGATTAGTTGTCGTGTTGGGGTTCATTTCTGAATGCGGTTTACTTTATTTATTTTCTAATATACGTAAAATAGTTACGCAGTGTATTCTTTCTTTTTCAATTCTTTTACTTGTTTCAGTTATTTGACTGCAGCCATGCTGGAGCACCGCCTTAGAGGTTTTTAGTTGAAGAAATCGCCCACAGCACTTAAACTTTGTAAGCCTAGTACTTATTCTATAGGTCTCTTTGGCCGAACAGCTAGTCTTATAGCATGAAAATCTAAGTGGTTTAGTGGTGATTTCAATAAGCAATACTTTTTCTTACTGTTGAAATATTTAAGTAGGGAGAACAAACCTTTAATATGAATATTAGTAGACCATGTGGTCCTCAATGGTGATAGTAGTAGTAGTAGTAGTAGTAGTAGTAGTAGTAGTAGTAGTAGTAGCAGCAGCAGCAGCAATAACAGCAGCAGCAGCAGTAGTAGTAGCAGTAGTAGTAGTAGTAGTAGTAGTAATAATAGTAGTACTAATAGTAGTAGTGGTAGTTGTGGTAGTGGTAGTAGTGGTAGTAGTGGTAGTAGTAGTAGTGGCAGCAGCAGCAGCAGCAGCAGTATTGGCAACTATATTTGAAGTATCAACTGCAGGAATAGTGGTACAAAATACAAAAGATGCATTAACTACAGCAGATTCAATAATATTATCACCTGTTATTGAAACAAGACAGTAATTTAAACCAAAGCAAACAAGTATAATAGAGTTGATTTTGGAATGTCAAATACAGAGTTGAATGTAAAAAATACGATGTAGTCACAACTTGGAAATTATTCATCATAAACCAAATACAGGTCAATAACCTTAAAAACAATTAAAACTGAACTGAATCTGGTTTTATAGATCGATTCTCAGACTACTGAGCGAAGGGAACCCGATCAAACCATCTCACTAAATGTCTAAGAAAAATACATTTATTTTACAATAATGAGTCGGTTTCGCTATAGTTGGGTTCTATTTGGTTGAATACTCACTACTGTAGCAATGAATGTACAGTATATTTAATCACATGGATGTTGTACTGAGAAGCATGAAGACTCCTTCCTGGTTGATTACATCTAGAGGCATTACATCAAGGCTGCAGATTTCATTTTTCTTCTTTGAGCTGTGAAACTGAAATGGTCACTAATGCATCGAAAATTAAATGGTTACGAATGTTCGAGATAGTTGCCTCACATCACTGGTCCTTTAAGTTTTGCATTAAACGAGAATATTGTTTCCCCCTCGTTCAGCAGTCTTCGAATCAAAACTGCTGTAATAAAATTTCAGCATAATGTTGGAACCTGCTTAATATACTAAATATATTTATTTAATAATTAGCGTAATCAAAACTACAAGGAAGCACCACATTATACATGCAACTTCAGGAAATATGTTTATTATCGAAACCTGGCAATACTCAGGAATTCTTACCTGACGTTGCATAAATATGGAACTAATTCTTTGTGGTTTTAATTACGTTAATTAATAAACGAAATATTAAATAGTTCCTAATAATTAGATACTGACTTTCCCATTGAAGAGAATGTTTTCAGAGAGGAAATCTATTAATGAAAACAGTACGATAAAAATATTTTGGATAAATTCACGAATATCATTGCATTACGACCACAGAGATCGCTGTATGAACAATAAAAATATATTGGATAAACTGCTGGAGATCACTGCTTTACGATAACGATATCTGGAATAAATTCATGGAGATCACCGCAGCGAAGTGAATTGATGGTCTGTTTTACCTCAGTTTTGACTGAAGACTTTCCCCGCTAATATACTGATGGAAGGAGTTAACAATATGCATTTCTTAATTTCTCGTTTTCTCATATATAAGGAACCTAGATGAAAAGAAGGTAATCATTTTCGTACATTTATTTTACAACATTCGATTTATTTCAGCGTTGGAACACTCATTACTAATGGGTCTTTAATACATCTAACACTGGAACGATTGAAACTACTAATTAAAGGTACATTTTTTACTAGATTCGAAGATATACATCTCTTCTTTAATGCCTATTCACTTTAATTTAATGGATTGTTCATGCTGTGAAGTAAGGAATACCAAAGAATGTCACTGGATATATTTAACTGGCTGAAGGTAGAGAAAGCGCGTTCAAAGACGTATACGTATGAATCCGATCTTAAAACGATACAAAAGATTTGTCTGATTTTCACACGATGCATAATTCATACCACATAACTTCCACATTACACATTGGTTTATTGGTTCTGAAAGAATAAGTTTTAGTTACAAATCTAAGTTTTAATTTATAAATTGTGAGGTACGGAAATATTGAGGTAAGTCGCTACAGTTTCATCATATCGGCTCACGTTTGCATAGAAAACAATTACTCGTTCATTAGTCTGATCAGTGACATGTGGCTGAAAGGACTTTATTGAATCAGTTCCAGGGCTTAGCAGATTGTTTTTGTTTTGCAGTGTCTGGTTGTGCAGTAATCCATTGCCATATCGCGGTTCACCTATCGCGGTTTATTACTTAAGCTTACGTCGATTCCTCTGTGGTGTTATTTTGCATTTATAATAAAATAAATATATACAAATTATAAGAATAAGAAAACAATATATAGTACTGTCTCTACTTCTTGGATTTTCACCTATCGAGAATGGGTGGGTTTGGAAAGTAACAGTTTTATTATTTCTGGAGCAATAGAATATGCAACACTAATATACAGATGTCTATCAATTTAACTGACTAAATTTCCCTCTGAAAACCTTTCACATTGTATATATGTCAGAAAATGAAATAGCATTTTATCATTTACAGTAAAATTGTTGTTTCCATAATATTTTGGACATGAAAGAAGTCTTGTATATAAGTAAACTTTAAGAAAATATTAAATTAGACATATTCTTCCTGCATGAAATATTTTGTTCATGTTACGGCGTATACTAACTTAATGATTTAATTCTTAACAGAAGTTGTTTTAGCGCATTTTGAAAAAAAAAAAAAAAAAAAAAAAACGAGTAATCTTAACATTGATCACATTGCGGCTGCTGAAAAGAAAGAGTTAACATTGATTGTTAAATCAAATAACGTACATATTTCTATAACTGGTTAATTGATTTGACCTTTCAAAGATGTACTTGTAAAATGTTTCGACTGATTTTATATCTGTGATAGTTACTTTCCCTCCATATTAGTGCATACAACAGCCGTTTAGTAATTAAATAAATTTCCCAAATAATGGCCGTCTGGAAAACAGCCAAACTTGATGCAGCTTAACTTCATGACGTGAATTATTATTCACAGAGCCAACAAACAGTACATACATCAAACACAACATATTTAATAGAAAACGCTTATACTAAATACAAACGCTTTGCAGCTGATATAAAAAAATAACGGCATCACTAACATCTGGAGTTTGAATGTTTATTAAGCTCAGTGAATACAGTTCAGTAACGCAACGTGAGAAGAATCTCTAAAGAATTTGAATTTCTCAGGCGTCAGAAATACTTTCGGAATAATAGTACAGAGTAAGATGTCAAACAATATATCCAGTATTAATTTATCTGCACATACAAAAAGAAATTATAGATCAGCCTCTGTTGCTAGCGTCAATAAATGTGACAAACCGGATTACGACGACAATTTTTGGAGACATACGGAGAGCTGTTTCAGGCAAAGCTTTCTAAAGAAGAGTTGTAAGAAAATTTATATCAACAGAAGTTACAATGTTATTTACTATAAAGGCCATAACCGGATTAAGAGCATATAAAGAATAAAAAAAAAAAACTGTTGACGACTATGTTGATAAAGTGAATAATTAAGTTCAAAGTCATTTCAAATGCAATGGATAAAAATATTTGGAAACCATTCATGCCAAAGAATGCCTGTCAGAAAACACAATGACGTGCCCACATTCCGATAAGTTGTATAAATTTACATTTTTTGAATTATTCAAAAGTTTTATATAATTTGTATCAGTCTGAATTGGACAATCATTTTTTCAGCATAAAGCCTAAGTGCATCGTTGCGTTGGAAGAAAACTGACGTAACGATTCCTTGAAAAGACGCCAAAGCTGTTATTACTGCAACAACAATTGTCACTACGAATAGTAGTAGTAACAGAAGTAGCAGCGGCAACAGCAGCAGTAGTAGCAGCAGCATCAGAAGTACTACTACTGCTGCTGCTGCAACTACTGCTGCACTCATTATCATATTCACAAACATAGGCAAAACGACAAGATCTGGGCGAAGCTATTAGCCAATTAACTCGATCTATATTCCGTAGAAAGGTGAAACAAAAAGTTGACGCTGGCGTCATTTGAACTCAGAACGTAACAAACCCCCATTGAACATTGCATAGAATTTTGACATTTGATTTTGCGATTCTTCTATTCAATACTTATTTTACTCCTGGAAATGACTGCTGGGGTTGACCCTGTTATATTGCGCCAAAGAATATAAAGACAAAATAGAACAAAGCATTTTGGCCGCTGCTCTTCTAATTCCACGGCTATGTGCCTCATATCATTCTCTTCGTGGCCATGCTGACGCACTCCCGATGTATAGTTAAGGCAAAAAAAATCGCTGCGAGATTTATTTTCTTATAGTCTGGTGCTTATTCAAACGTTCTCACAGCGCTAAGTTACGAGGTTGCTAACAAAGCGAGACAACTGTTAGGCAGCGGAGTGTGACAAACAAAAAAATTTGACACACTTACACGCGCGCGCACACACACACACACACATACACACACACACACACACACACACACACACACACTCACACACACACACACACACACACACACCCACACACACACACACACACACACTCACACACTATACAATATAGTACTAGGCAGTGAGGTAGCAGAATCATTAGCACGCCGGGCGAAATGCTCAGCGGTATTTCGTCCACCGTTACGTTCTGAGTTCAAATTCCACCGAGGTCGACTTTGACTTTTATCCTTTCGGGGTCGATGAATAAATAAAGTACCAGTTACGCACTGGGAGTCGATGTAATCGACTTAATCTCTTTGTCTGTCCTTGCTTGCCCCCCTCTATGTTTAGCCCCTTGTGGGAAGTAAATAAATAAGAATCTTTAGCACGGCGGGCAAAATAATTAGTGGCATTTCGTCCATCTTTACGTTCTGAGTTCAAATTCCGCCAAGGTTGATTTTGTGTGGGATTCTATGAAATCGACTTAACCCCTCCCCTGAATGTGCTGGCTTTGAGCCAAATTTCGAAACTAATATTACACTGTACAGCACTATTCTATACAAAATAAAACGAATGATATCAGAAAAACATTACAAATATAAGCAAATAAATGGTAATTAAAAACAGTAAATAGGAATCGACTGGACGATAGTTTCAACCGTCATTACCATGTCACCATCTCACAATCAGCGTTTATCCTAAGCATGGCTTAGTGCGTTGGGCCCATGATCGTAAGATTGTGGTTTCGACTCCTGGACCGGGTGGTCTGTTGTCTTGAGCAAAACTACCTCATTTCAGTTAGTAGAAATAAGTAATCCTGCAATAGACCGGTGACCCGTCCAGAGAGGACAATACACGTCCGAGAAAGTGGCAAACTGACCTTATGCTCCTCACGGAGTAATATGTACTAACCCCGAATACAAAGTAGATACGCCATAACTTGTATCAGGCCATGGGAATTAAAAATCGAAGATCTGACTAGTTCATAATCTTGTTAGATTTTATCAGAGAATGGATTCCAGCCTTCAATCCACAGTAATATGGTAACATGGATGTTTATAGTGTGCAAAAAGTTGGACAGAGCACATTCAGTCAAATTGAGAAAGCAGTGTAAGCGCTGACTATGCGATTTAATCAATTAACAGCACATTACAGTGGGTTTTAAAACAATTTGAAATGTGATGTAACCATTTTAATAAACATTCTGTTCAAGCTCGTCGTGCAATGTTCATACGTAAAGGGCGAGTTTCAAATGTTCTGGCTTCATCAACTATTAATCTTTCTGTTGATAAAAAAATGGTGGAATAAGAAATATGGGAGTCGGTGGTACTATTGATCGTGTGTGTGCGCGTGGGGTGTAAATGAATCAGTGAAGTTTGGTAGAATCAATGTTGACAGAAATGAAAGTGTGGGTGGGGTGATAGTGGTGAACAAATTCATCAGAAGTAGTAGTGGTGGTGATTGTTGTTTTAGTAGAAGTAGGAGTAGCTGTGATGTCAACTGTGGTACTTTTGTTGCAGTGGAAGTGTTAATAGTAGCCCAAGGGTCTTTGGTATTGTGAGCAGTGGTAGTGGTTGTTGTAGAAGTGGTGATGGTGGTGGTAGTATGAAGTGGTAATTAGGACGGTGGCTGGAGTAAGGAATTCTGAAACTGTCAGTTGTGGTAGAAGTGCAATCGGTAGTATTTAACAGAGCTTTTTTTTTTATTGTTGTTGTTTCTGGTTTGCCCGAGGTCAAATCTAGTTGAACAGAAAGAGCATGATCAAAGCATTTCAGCCATGAATGATTACTTTATTTTTTACCTTTTTTATATATATATCTATAAAAAAAAAAACGAAAGTAGTAGGACATGTTTTGAGGCAATGTGACTGCTCTTTTCTTGCAGCTTCATTGACCGAATACAGATTCCTTCTATTCGGTAGTGGTTGTGGTGGTGGTGATGACAGTGGTGGCTGCAGTGCTTTAGTAAGAGTGTGGTGATGTTAGTGTTGGTTAGTGACAATGGCGGTGACAGTGGCAGACTTAAAGGGCTGCGAAATTGCAAGTGGGGGATCTGATAAATATCTAAGAATTTGCAAATGTTAATATGTTCTTTGTTGTAGATTATCGAGTCGAGACTTCATTGTACATATCATAAATTAAAGTGAGGCAGCTGTACACACGTTTATACATAATTCTATAGACATGTAATCTACTAGCTTACATAACATACTATGTGTGTATAACCCCCTACTCAAAGTTCTATTCGCAAACAGCATTGCACGCAGTTTATAGCATGAAGGGTATAACATACCCAGAGGCGTAGCTTGAGTGAGTGCCGTCCTCAGCAACCGTTCAGTCTACCGTCCTCATCAAAGGATGCCTCTATACCAGCTTATATAGTAACCACGAAAAACTGTCCCTATAAAAGCGTCACCCCTGGGGTGGAGCCCCTCTCCCAACTACGCTATTGAACATATTCAACGAATATTATATTGATGGCTATAATGCATGCAGCCCTACATACACTGCATAAAATAAATGAAACAATGTACCATATATATTATTTAGTTCGTAATATACTATAGAAAACAACGGTTTTCAACCAGGGTCTATGTAACTCCCTGAGGGTTGAAATAAAATTTAGGGGGATCCACGCAAGCAAAACAGTAAATTGGGAATCTGCCGTAGTGTTTTAACGGTTCATCAAGAAAAAAAAAATGCTTCAGATGTATTTATTGTAAGAAATAGCTAAGTTACTTTCTCTGATGTTTTACACATTTTAACACGTTTTCAGCCACTGAAACATGTTCTCTCAGGAATTGTTATTGCAAACTTATGCAAGTGAATTTTGAGAGAGGAATTTTGAAAAAAGTAACTATAGCTTTTAGACATCGAAAGGCTTATATCCTGTAGATTTGAGTGCATGTAAAGATTTGTTGGAAAAAGTTTCCCAGGGGTTTGGAGAGAGGAATTTCGGAAAATTCATAGGTCCTGACATTTTGGCCACTATAACTTTTTGTAAAATAGGTAGTTTTTGATGAAATTTTATACAATAGCTTTCAAACTGTGAAGATTACGATTACAAAGAAATTTGTAGGCAAGATGTTTGGAAGGGGACGAGGGTAGGAGTTTCTGGGAAACGGAGTTTCGGATCAGATGGCCTACATAAGCTATAATTTCTGGGTTTTGACTTAGTTTTTTCCAATGTTTTCCACCAAAATCTTCAGAATGATGGGAGACATCTTTTTCTCGAAAGAAAAAGAAAAACTTAGAAAATTTCTTTTCATTCTCGCCACCCCCTCATCACTCCAGTCCGAAACAATTTTGACCATTTTTTTTTTCACTACGCACGTAAAACCCTTGAGTTTCGGTTTAAAGAAAAAATGTTTAATGATTACAATATTACCAGGAAAGGAAAACAAAAAAAAAGAAAAATAATGCAACGAGTGTACAAAAAATGTGTATGAACCGAATATGAAAACAAAACTGCGCGCAAAGCAAGCGGGAGGGAAGGACTTCCGAAAAATTCACGAGGTCCGATTTTTCCCCTCATAACTTTGAAGAAAAGGGATATCCTTTAATGAAATTTTATATAAATATCTTTCAAACGGCATATATTACGATTATAAAGAAA
>JARUKP010000599.1:0-11050 GCA_029874955.1 Octopus insularis | reverse complement strand
GGTGATTGATGATGGTGGTGATGTTGGTGAGGATGATGATGTTGATGGTGTTGTTGATGGTGTTGTTGATGGTGTTGGTGGTGCTCTTGCTGATGAGAGTAGTGGGAGTGGGGATGGTGGTGGCAGTGGTGTTGATGATGTTTGTAGAGGTGATTGATGATGGTGGTGATGTTGGTGAGGATGATGATGTTGATGGTGTTGTTGATGGTGTTGTTGATGGTGTTGTTGATGGTGGTGTTGATATTGATGATAATGATTATGATGATGATAGAATGGCATTGGCTGGTGAGGTTGGTATTGATGATACTGATGAAGAAAGTAATTGTTGTGGTAATGATGAAGCTGATGGCAGCAGCAGCAGCAGCAGCAGCAGCAGCAGCAGCAGCAGCAGCAGCAGCAGCAGCAGTAGTAGCAGCAGTAGCAGCGGCAGTGTCATGATGGAGTAGGGGGTTACAGGTTATGAATAGCATTTAATGAGGTAATTTTTATTTCTCATACTGATTAATTACTCGTTGTTGTTGATGACTGTTTGATAAGCTCTCCATAATGGCAGCTATGCCATATAACCTGTTCAGATTGCTGTAATTCAGAATTTGTCCTCTGCGATTTGCCATGCAGCGAACATTCATCATCATGGTGGCTGTTGTTGTTGTTCTCGTCGTTACTATTGCTGCCATGCTTGGATTGTTGTTTGTAGTGGTGGAGACGGTAGCAATGGTGGTGATAATGATTATTGTCATTATCATTATTAGTATTATTTCCCATGGTGAATTGACACAGCCATTAGAGCATCTGATAGAAAAGCCTTGCCATATTTATTCTGGTTCTTTGCGCTCTGAGTTCATACCTTGTTTCATCCATTTCAGGGGTTGGGGTAGGGGTTGATAGTTAAATAAAGTATCAAACTGAAGATGGTAGTTTGGGTGGAACTGTTTTTACAGGTATTTGACAAGATTCTTTCCATTAGGTGCCTAATTTAGATCTTTATGTTCTGAGTTCAAAATCTACCTAAGGATCTAGAACCAAAGCTAATCACCCATCCATGGGACCACAACTAATTATGAAAGCTGCACTGAGTGGAAGGAGGAGGTGGGAAGGCTACAGTAGCAGCTAGCTACTGTAGTTGAACAATTATTATTGTTATTCATCATCATTGTCACCAATATCATCATCATTGTTTTAATGTCCACTTTTCTTCCATGCTTGAATGGGTTAGGTAGAACTCTTTGAGGCAAATTTTCTATGGCTAGATGTCCTTCCTGTCATCAACCCTCACCTGTTTCCAAGCAAAGTGATATTCCTCTATGGCTGGGCTTGTTTTCATGGAAGACTGGAAATGAGAGACATTGCTTGTATATTTGTGACACTCATTTGTAACTATTGGGTATTCTCAAGACATGGAAACATAAACGTACACATACATCCACATGCACACACACACACACACACACACACACATGCACACACACATGCACATATATGATGGGCTACTTTCAGTTTTCATCAACCAAATCCATTCACAAGACTTTGATATGTCTGGGGCTATAGCAGAAGACACTTGCCCAAGGTACCATGCAGTGGGACTGAACATGGGACCATGTTGTTGGGAAACAAACTTTTTACCCATCTATGCCTGCACCTTGCCACAAAATGGCAGTAAGAAGGAGAAGCAGTTTAACTACATCCTTTTACATATTGTGTTTAAATCCTGCCTAGTCAATTTCATCTCTGTTCCCTTAGGAGCTGACAAAGTAAAATACAACCCAAATACGGTCATCAGGCATTTTTATGTGTTCACGTCATCTGAAATTGGTGACCTTGTGCACGCCAATTGTGGGAAATCATTATTACTATGAAAGTTTGTGGTTGGTAAAATTAGTAGAATGCCTGACAAGATGTTTTACTGTTTTTAGTTACATCCCCTAAACTTCTGAGTCGAAATCTCACTGGGTTGACTTTGTGATGTTAATACAGCTATCACTCTCTCTCTCTCTCTCTCTCTTCCTTTACTCCTTCCTCTCATTTCTGTCACTCTGTCCCCACTCCCACCATCACATTCATTCTCTCTCTTCTTTCACCCGTTTGATCATCCTTCTCTTCAGTTCCTTGTACAGATTTACTTTGAAAGAACAGAAACAACATAGAAAAGATTCTTTAGTCTTGCATTGGGCAAGGCAACTCCTCTAGTGCTGTTGCCATCATAAAATATGCCTAGTACAGATTGTAGTTGACAAAGGATCAGAGACAGTGTAGGGTAGAGAGGAATTTTTAACTTTAAGACAAAACATATTCTCTGCTGGTTGTGCCATGACAAAATACATCTTGTACACTATGTAAAGGGGTGGTGTTAGAACATCTAGCCATAGAAACTATACCCATATGGAGTGCATGTGTGAGATGTAGTCCTTCGACTTATCTGGGGAAGGCAATAACTCTGGATATAAAACAGCTCAGATTATGATGATGCATCTGACCCATGCCAGCATGGAAAGTAGACGTAAAAGGTAATGATGATGATGATGATTGTAATAGTAGTGGTAAACCTCATCTGTGTAAGTTTGTGTGTGACTTGAAAGGTTGGGTATTAAGCCAACAACTTAAACTTTTTAGGAAAAAGAGGTAAAATTTGGCTTCATGTCTCAACTGAATGGCTGAGATATGAAATGAAATTCAAGGTGTTTGCGTATCGTACCAACCCTCACCTTGATGCAAGTTCTGATATGCAGGGTGAGGAGGGATGGGTGTTATGACTGACTTAGGCAATAAATAATATTACACTTTGAGCTAGATTGGTGTGTGAAAGAACTAACAAAAAACAAAGATAAAAACACAAAAAGAAAGACAAAAAAAATCTGTGTAAAAACAAACAGTGAGAAACAAAACAGCTTTTAATACATAATGTTCTTCCGCTCACTCACCACTTAGTTTTTCTTTCTTTATTTCTATCCTCTTGACCAGTCTTCCATGCTGTAGACTGACTACATTTCTGCATCATGACTCCTCTCTCTTTTCCTTTCTCTCTCTCTCTCTCTTTCTCTCACACTCTCTCTACTGCCCTGTCATCTCTCTTCTTCACCCCTCTCTCTCTTTACTGCCCTGTCATCTCTATTCCTCTTCCTTCCCCAATCTCTTTCTCGCCCCCTCTCTCTTTCTCTTCCAGTCCGTTAAATAAATTTCTCCTGACTAATGTACAGTACTCTATGGAATCATTTTAAAACAAACAAAAATGGGGAAAAATGTAAAAGAATATAAAAAAAAACAAATGCAAAAATGCAAGAAAAATCATCTCCAGATGCATTAGTTTTTTAATGATCCAAATCATAATAAAAAAGTTTTTGTTTGCTTGTTAACGAGACTTTATTTGTCTCTGTTTTTTGCTTGTTTCATTAATTTATTTTTATTTTTATTTACTAAAACATATTTAAAACAAAAAAAAACACCCCCAAAAAACAAAAAAAATGTTCCCCCATATTGATATCAGTTGATGGACACTGCTAGTGACACTGTTCTCTTTAAAACCTGTTGATATCCACAAATGTTAGAAAGTACTCATATACAGCATGTAGTTACAGCACAAGAGACATTTTTCAACAATTTTGCTGGTGGATTGACTTATTTTAGAGCATCAGTCAAAATGCTTTGCACTGTCTTTATATTCTAAGTTCAAATTCTGCCAGGTCCAACTTTGCCTTTCATCCTGCCAGTATTGATAAAATAAAATTTCAATCAAGAAATGAAAATGATAGAAACATTATATAAATATGTGTTAGAATTCCCAGAGGAGGGCTGTCACCTGAACCTAATCAGAATTAACCTTATTGTCAAAGATATGTGTCTGCTCTCATCTGTTTTTCTCTGACCTTTGGGCACATGCTGAGAGAAGTTCCATTTACTTGGGCCACACTTGTCACTCTTAACGACCTTTACAGGGCACTCTTCATTCTGACTTTTTTCTATGTGGAACTTGGAAAAGCTGATGGGAGATTCATTAAAGAAGAAAGTTTCTGTCTTCCATCCTTTCAGTCATGTTCACTATACAACATCTTTTGCCATAGTCACTAGACACAGGGAGATTACCTGCTCTTTGTGAGCAGAGGAAGGTGGCAGGATGATCTTCATGATGGATTTGGATGATAGCCAGATCTGTTATACATGTGCAAACAATTGATCAGCAATGATCAGACACTGAACAAGTTTGTACAGTATGACTTTGTTTCTCTGCATCCATTCTCAGACAGGCCTATTGCAATGCTTATATGATTTATCTTGAAAAAGCAATACTCATACCTTCTCATAACACTGTCACACCACATATTTTTTAAAGTAATCCATTGTCCCTTGGTTGAAAGTCACCCAAAACTAACCAATCACTTGATTTTTATCGTACACTGAGCTACCCCCAAACTGTTGTCAATTTTCTGCAATGTCAGTCCTCTACAGGATATTGAAGTGCAAGTTCCACTGGCTGACTCATCTCACTAGTAGAGATCTGTTGGTGCTTGACAACATTTGTGAGACCAGGTTACCCAAACCTGGTCTATATTTGACTCAGGGCTACAATTCCATCAAAGAGACTAGTTGTGGCCAAATGTGCTTGGAAAAAGGCAAATTCACCTGCTTACCATCCAAGAATCTTTATAGATGTAGCAGTCTCAATGCACACCCTCATCATGCAGAGGTTGTTAGTAGTAGACAGATGGTCTGAACACTAGAACATTTTCCTTCCTCAGAAAGTGAAAGAGCAGACACTCCAATGTAATTAGATGGAAACTGGGGCAAGACAGAACAATCATGCCAGACACAATGACTGGGGCAAGATACAATAGAGTTGATTTATGCATTCATCTCTTCTGTTTGACCTTCCTAGGATAGCTTCCTTCTAGACAATTTTTGGGTGAGGTTTTGATCTCATTCTAGTTACTATCTATTTAGAAGTCCTGTCCAAACCATATCTGAAGCAACTTAACTATAACTTGTTCATTGGGCAATGATGGTCAGTGACACAGACTTGCATCTACAACTGCTGATCTGGAAACCTACTGACTTGTTTATTATGCTAGTCTTGCTCTTGTCACTGTTTCATATTCTTTTAGAATGGATCCAGCCTCTTTGACTTTTTGCTGCCTGACACCATTTTGGCAATGATTACACAAGTCCCTTGGCTCTCTTGCATCCTAGTTCCATTGTAATTGCTTAAGAATTAGTATATACAGAGGAGATTATAGAGGACACTCATAACATGTTGAGCATGTGATTTGAAACATTTACTCAATATGTTATGGGTGTTTTTCTAGACCAGGGGTTCTCAACTATTTTCTTTTATTTATGAGCCCCTTTGATTACTTTTTTTTTATTCTGGTGGACCCCCCACAGCCATTTGATGTTGAAAAACTTGTTTTAAAGAAACTTCTTTCAAAATTCTCATTTTTTTTTCACACATTAACTTGTGTTGGTTGAACTATGTAAAATGTTAGAGAAAGAAACCTGTTTCTTACAATACATACCAATACATACATCTAAAGCAAAATTTTTTCAGGGGCCCTTATGATACTATTCTGGGTCTCTAATATATTATTTGGTTGCATGGACCCTCAGGGGCCATATGGACCCTGGTTGAGAACCACTGTACTAGGCAGTCATTGAGTTTGACCTCTGAAATATACACTGAAATGCCACTTGTACACTGAAATGATCCAGTCTTTGAAAACTGGACTGGAAGTAACTGCATTGAGGACAGCTGCCAAATAGTGATGATTAACCCTATTGAAAAAGCTTTCAATTGATCCAAATTGAGCTGAGCTTCATAGGAGCCAGGTATCTTATGGCAGACAGGAAGGAAAGGATAATACTGAGGAAAAAAGACAGAGAGAGAAAAATACAAAAAACAAAAACAAAAAACCTCCTAAAACTCTTAGAGCAAATGGAACATAATTTGTGTTTATTTTAACGTGTTAAGAGATACATCAACCTCTGCCTTCAAAACTTCTTTCTTAGTTTCATACCTGTGTATTTCAAAGTGTGCGAGTGTCATCATATACTAATTGTATAACATTCAACAGTTTTTCCATCTCAACACTATATTTTTTCTTTTATTTGTTCCTTATTATTATTTGTTTAGTTTGTTTACTCTTAGTCTCATCATGTTATCAGTTCTGTTGTTGTTGTTGTATTGGTATTTTTTTAGTATTTCTTGTTTTTATTATCTTCATTTGCTTCTCTTTGAGCAAAAAACTATGTGGTAGCAAATTCAATAGTGAGTTATTTTTACTAGAAATATATTTTGCATGTCTGATAAAAGAATTGTTTAATACTCACATAGCATAGGAATTAACTCTGTATCATGAATAAACTTTGTATATGAAATTTATTTATGCATGATAGTACTTTTTTTCTTCTAAAAAATATGAGTATGTGATTTCTTAACTTTGGACCTTGCAACAGGTGAACTTGTACAGCCTACACCAGTAAAGTTCAATGGTCACTTTCAAATTTGAACTCTTTCAGTATATTTTTTATGCAGAAATCATAATCTAACTAAATACCTCCATGGCTCTGGCACTACGAACATGTAATTAGAATGTCCCAGGAAAGAATCGCAAGACAAATTCTTCAAGTTAAGCCAACTGGCAGGAGACCTAGGGGTAGACCAAGAATGTGATGGTTGTATAATGTCCATAGCCTCAGCTGATCATGCTTGGGAATTTAGCCAGAATGTTTAATGACTGTTATTTCTGATAGGACCCTTTTTAGGCATTCAAAGACTCTACCTCCACGACCCTTTTAGAAGTATCGAACAGAGAAGGATAGATAAATACCTTTTTAATCATCTATTGTAATACAAAAAATATCAATGCCTGTTTTGCATTAGAACAATGTTTTCCTTAAATCTTGTGCAATTTTGTTCTGTATATTATACTAAATATAATTGTTAATTACTATGTTATTTTAGATATCTAATCTTTTGTACGTATAGTAATTTCTTTCATGGGTTTGCTGCAAACCAAGTACATGAACATGTAAACACAGCTTAGAGGGAACAGTGCATGCGAGATAGTTTATTTTTAGGATTTCTTTTCCTATAGTTATGTGTGTGTCACCTTGGGCAAGTATTTCTACTATAGCCTTGGATGGACCAAAGTCTTAAATTTTATAGACAAAAACAGAAAGAAGCCATCACACACACGTATGCATGCATGCGTGCATATATTTAAAAGAGCATGCCACAACAGCAACTAACTCTGGATTGGATCTATGGTTTATATTAGATGGATCTCATTCAGTTACAATACCATCAGAACTACATTTTCCCTCTTTGTTGTAGTTGTTTAGCTCTGAATCAACCTTGATCCAACAGGCCTGTGATTAGAGATGTGCAAGTTACAGCTGTCCTAGCTTTTATTTAGACATAGTGTATCTAAGAACACATTATTTAGTATATCCTTTTTTCATGGTGAGGTAATTTGAAAGAGATTTGGCTGCTATTTCTTGGAGATCATATGACTGCATACAGGTTTCCTTCATGGGTTATACTCTCTTAATTAAATATATACTTCTAGATATCCCAGAATTAACACTGTAGTCATTAATCATGACTGTAATGAAGATAAATGAGCCTCAACAAGCTTGAAAATGTGATCTTTCAGTTGTCAAATCTGGATCTTCTCTCTTGAGGTTGTGAACTGAGTAATATTTTAGATTAAGGATAAATATATATGTTCTTAAATTGAATTAACTAGCAGTACCTGTGGAAATTCCATGACCCCTTTTGTGATACAATGTTTACCATAAACATCTCCTCATCCTGTTAATTATTTCACAAACTTGCATTTAATTTCAAAGAAACCTTGCTTATTTTCTTCAGTCATGATTTCTCTTCTAGCCTGTTTTCTCATTCTGGCTTGCAAAACGTTCTTGCTTATCATCATTGTTCATACTTTGTCTTGTTAACGATTCGTATTCTTTCCCTATTAACTTCAGCTTAGTCATTCATTATATGACATCTATTTCTTGTATTAATTTCACTCCTTACCACCTGAGTGTTAATGTCTCTTATAATCCCTAATTATTTTCCAAATCTAATTTCTTCACTTTGCACTTTCCTCAATCTTTCCTTGTATTATCTCTGCTTCTCTCAATTCTTGCTGTAATGCTCAATGATCATTGTCCACCTTAACACACCAAACTCAGTTCAGAAGCACTTGGTTTTAAATAATTAGTAACACATCTTTTATGAAGAAAGTTAGGAACGTAGTTATTGATATAACAGATGGTTGGAAACACTCCATATTTATGTGCACACATACACATGCTTACACACGTGCGTGCACACATACATACACAACTGATTATTATCTGTGTGTGTGTATAATGTGTGCATATATGTGTGAGTGCGTATGTGTTAGTAGTAATCATTTAAATCTCTGTCTTTCTCTATTTGCACACCCACTTTTACCATCTCCTTTTCGCAGTATGTTAGATATTTTATGCCACAGGACTCTATCATTAGCACTTCAATATAACAAGCAGTGAATAAAGTAGTGGATAGAAGTATCCAACTTCTAGATATGTCACATTCACTATGGCTAAGAAGCCATGTATCTCCTTGCCATTACTATATAGGTTGGGGAAGAGAGCTTGTAGCATGGTTTGGGATACAAATATATATGAGTATATGGTTGTAGTGATGGTGATAGTTGGGGGCTTAACCATCAGGAGAGTTTAACTGATGGGCTATGGCTTATCAATGTTGGTGACAAGAGTAGAAGGTTTGTTACACCAGCAAAAGCTTTTGACACTTGAATAAATGAGAATTTATAGCATATACACATAATTTAATATTGTTATACACACACACATATGGGGGGAGGTTGGGGAGATGTGTGTATCCAGCAAAATTGTGAAAGTTATGCAATGGATTTGTGCCTGTCATAGGTCACATTTACATAATGAATCATCTTTTCGACATTTCATTATGCATTATATTATTAAGAAATAAAAGTGAATATAGCCATTTTTGTGTGTTCTTAAGTAGCTAACATTGCTTTTCTATGTTGTACTTGTTTCAATTACAATACATTTTCAGATGTGGTCACTTGCCAGACAAATACAACCTTAACATTAGATTGTATTTAAATTATCCAACTGGTTCTCTTAAAGTTAGTTTGGCTGTGATATCAGATTTTATGTATAATGATTATTTAGTGTATATTTTTGTATGGGTTTAAGAGGGCAACTGGTGAAATACATCAAATTAAAGATGTAAATGATAGAGGACAGTTTAACAATCTGAGTTATTAAGGATTATTCAGTGGTTTGAGACATTTATAGCTGTTGCTGTATAGCCCTTCATGAGCTTTTATTACCAATGATAGATTCCTGTGGTGTAAAATATATGTCACACTGTCAAAAGGGGAAGGCAAAAGTGTGTGCAATAGAGAGAGAGAGTGAGATTCAGTTTAGTCCCAGCCATGATCAGCCATCTTTTATATCTGGGATTACATTGCATTTTATTTTTGAAAGTGCTAAGGCATGGTTTGATTTACTTTTGGCTGCTTTTTCTAGCAGATCAATAGACTGTAGAGAAGCTTCTTAAGTAGTTATTTAATCCCAGATGGGCCCTCAAGCAGTTTAGTAATGAATGGTAGTACAACTGTGATCGTCTCATCTATTTGTATCTCACAGTCTACATTGTGCAATGCATCCTTCCTTTATTTGAGATGGCTGCTGCATGTAGTACTCCAGGTAACCTCATTGCTTCATTGCTATTTTAGTTGTTGTTTAGCTCCAAGTTATTCTTGATCAAACATACTTAAGATAAAAACTTTCCAGTTGTAGCAACCCTACCTCTTTCCCAGGCACCGAGTACAGTGTACTGAAAATCATACCATCTGTTTTTTTCCTTTTTTTTGGGGTAGAGGGCTTCTACTTTTGAGTGAGATGTGGTTGCTATTATTGGTAGGTTTAGAGCTCATGTAGAGGTCCCCTCATTAGCTCGTGTCACTGAGTTAAAAAAAAAAAATCAACCACAGAAAATGTCTGTGCATCATTGTCATCATCATTTAATGTTCATTTTCCATGCTGGCATGGGTTGGATGATTTGACAGGGTACAGCATCCTGCTTTACTATTGCAATGTATATGAGGGAATGCTGAAAAGTTCTTGGCTTTGGGTAAAAGAAAATACAGAAGGATCATTTAATTATATTTCTATTCAGCATATTCTCCTCTCAGATTCACACGCTTATTGCAGCAGTTCTTCAGTTTTTCTAAGTTCTGTAAAAGAATTCGGAAGATTGGGCCTTCAATCAGGCCTTTCATGATACCTTTAAAGCCAGGAACTTTACAGCACCCCTCGCATATATGTGATTTAGTTTTATTTTCTTTTGTTCTGTACATATATGGTTCTCAAGACATATATACTGTAGACTATGTGTATGTTTGCATGTGTGAATTGTTGTTTAACTTTGTTGTGTGAACAAGTGGTATGGCTGTGTGTTTATGCATCCATTGATGTGTATGTCTGTTTGTGTATAAGTCTATGTATGTGTGCTGCTGAAAAGTTCCTGGCTTTAAGGGTATCGCGAAAGGCCTGGTTGGAGGCTCAACCTTCTGAGTTCTTTTACAGGGCTTAGAAAAACTGAAGGACCGCTGCAATAAGTGTGTAAATCTGAGAGGGGAATATGTTGAGTAAAATCATAATTATCTGATCTTCTTGTATTTTCTTTTACCCAAGGCCAGGAGCTTTTCGTACCCCCTTGTATATGGTTCTCAAAACATAGATACGATTGACACTGTGCATGTGTGATTGTGAGAACAAATATTATAGATGTGTGTATGCATCCATTGATGTGTGTGTCTATTTCTGTAGAAGTGTATGTGTATATTTCCGTGTGCATGAATATATATGTGTGTGTATAGTATTTGTTCATATATCATCATCATCATTTAACATCCGCTTCCATGCTAGCATGGGTTGGACGATTTCACTGAGGACTGGTGAACCAGATGGCTACACCAGGCTCCAATCTGATTTGGCAGAGTTTCTACAGCTG
>JARUKP010000598.1:0-11054 GCA_029874955.1 Octopus insularis | reverse complement strand
TTTTGCATGTTTGAAACCAACAATTTTGTGAATGCTACATCTGCTTTTATACTGTTGCATATTTGAGCTTGTATTTTGTTTCGTGACAATCCTTTTGCATGCTTTTTGTTGTTGTTCATTTTTCTTGTCATCCTTGACTTCCCTATATACAATTAAGTGCTTTACCATCTTTCTGGCTATCTGCAAGAATATTGTAATAATTAAAAGTCCTTTCATTATATTCACATTCTGCTTTAGCAAATAGCTAAATCATATCCTCAGTAGCATTATTCCTGCTTTACAAAATTATTCTAGTCCTGTTAAGTCATGATTTATTTTCTGTAACTGTTATGTCTGGTGAACTCATTAAAAGAAACATCTTTTTCCCTACAAGTTATTTCTCTTAGAATAAAGAAAATACAGCAAATTAAACTAAAACAGCATGATCTATGTTATCACTGTCTGCACGCTGCATACCCCATGACCCACCTACACCAAATCAAAAATGTTTAAATTAAAATGTTATTTAGACATGTGGTGAGCACATGTTTGTTATAACCCTTGTATGTATTTTAATATGAACAAGTACCTAACTACTTTCAAAAAGATATCTTTGTTACAGGATTTAGACCAAAATACACCAAAATAACTTCAACATTGAAAGTTAAACTAAACTCAGATTCTGAATTTTGATTATTTGAATCACTATGCATTTGCTGAGTTGCTTGCTTTTTACTGTGGATACCGTTTCATAAAAATGAAAACAGACACAAAATGGATAAAACAAATCCAAAAAGTTTAAATGTTAGCCACATTAATAAGCCTTACAGGATGACTTGTGCATGGTGTGCAGCAAAATGCCAGTCTAACACGACAATGAGGGAGTCTGTGTATGGTTATTCAACCAAATCCCTTTGAAATTACACCCTACTATCTTAAGATATTCATTAGACAGTGTAGTCCTAAAACACTCTTGGATAAGACAAAATGGTCTTGTCTTGGCATACCTTTTGAGTTTTTTATCACAAGCTGCTTAATCAGATCAACCTTGGGTTAGATAGTTATAACCAACAACATATATGGCATGCAAAGCCTATAAGTTACTGCTAAGCATTTCAGGGAATGTTTTACTTGAAAACACCTCATATAGGTTAAAAATATCTGAACGATGAGTCTTAAATTTAATTATATTGAACAGAGATGGAAAGCCTAAGATAATATCTGACAGAACACTTTACTGTTGAGTTGAAACTAGACTGAGTTACTCAGCCTTTCCATACTTTGGGGTTAATAAAAATAATATCAGTTATACACTGGTGTTAATTAAATCTGCTTTAAATTGGCTCTCTAGCTAATTGAAATCTGTAAACAATACAGGTTTCATAAATAAATCTTTTTAATTTTGGCTCAAAGCCAGCTATTTTGAGAGGAAGGGGAAAGTATTTTATTGACTTCAAATGAATGAAAGGTAACATTAAACTCGGAATATAAATAGTGAGAAGAAATGCCACTCAGCATTTTGTTCAATGCATTACCTATTCTACCAGTTTGTTATCTTAATAATGTTGATAATAATAATAATACAAGGCCAGCAACTTTGGGGGATGGGGTAAGTCAGTTGCCATGACCCCCAGTACTTATTTTATCGATCCCAAAAGAAGAATATCATTAATAGGTTCGAATTCTGACACAAGGCCAATAATTTTAGGGGAAGGGGTCTGTTGATTACATTGACATTGGTACTTGACTGGTACTTATTTTATCGACCTCAAAAGAATGAAAGACAAAACTGATCACAGTGAAATTTGATCTCAGAACGTAAAGCCAGAAGAAATGCCACTAAACATTTTGTCTTATGTACTAACAATTCTGCCAGCTCTCCGCCTTAATAACAGTAGCCCTGGTTTCAAACTTTTGACACAAGGCCTGTAATTCTGAGAAGGAGGTTAATTGGCATGATAAACCTCAGCACTTTATTTTATCAATTCCAGAAAGATGAAAGGGAAAGTTGACCCCAGCAGAATTTGAACTCAGAATGTAATAAGCCAGAACAAATACCTCTAGGCATTTTGTCTCATGCTGTGATGACTCTGCCTAAAAATAATAATTCTTTTTAGTATAGGCACAAGGCCTGAAATTTGGTGGGAGGAGGCTAGTTGAGTACATCAACCTCAGTGCTTAACTGGTACTTAATTCATCAACTCCAAAAAGATGAAAGGCAAAGTCGATCTTAGAATTTGAACTCAGAATGTGAAGACGGAAAAAAAAGCCCACAGTGATAAGTCTCTCTTAGATGCCAGCCCAAGTTTTGTTAGAAAGTGTCATGGCTGACCGAATTAACAACGGAATATTATTGTTATATATTCTATTAATCCTAGAAAAAATAATTCTGTTTTATGACAATAGCAACACAGATATGGCTGTTGTTAAGTCCTTGATCAACACTGATCATTCAAACAATACCAGACATGACCAACCTGACTCTTTTTATATCAGCGTCTATATTGTCCAATATATTCATCACCATTTTTACACCCAATTCACACACACACGGTAAGCTTCCATCTACCAATTTCTCTCACAAAGAATTGGTCAGCTCAAGGCTATAATAAAAGACAATTGTTCAATGTGTCACTCTGTGTAACCAAACCTGGAACTTTGTAATTATGCAGCTATGCTTGTGTCTCTAGTCATGCCTGCAAAGTGTAATTTAAAGGAAATATAGCTGCTATTTTTAACAGGTTAAGCAACCCTTTAAAGATTCTCTCAGTGGCTCAACTTTAGTATTATGTTCTAAACATAATACAAGTATAAATATATACAAAATAATTAGAAATAGTAAATGAGACCCACCCATTTTTTCTTTTAATGTATTCTTGCTTTACTAATGATTGGTGGTGGGACGGGGTATGGATTCAGTTTTGTATGTCAACGTAAATTCTTTTACTACAAAATAGAAAGCATTTAGGACAATCACTTGTGTACTGAGGCTGCTGATGTACTCCATCTCCAAATTGCAGGAGTTGATGTCCCACCAGACGGTTAAACAGCTCTGTAGTTGTTTCAGCCCTTTCCACTGTGACACCAGAGCTACCCAAGGCCACTGACAGATGTAGGCAACAAAACTCCCTCACAACCATACAAGCTTTGTTGAGTCACATGTTGCAACTCTGGACCAGATGTCTCTACTATTTTCAATGTCTTTTACTGGTCTAAATGCCTAAAAGATTTTGTTTTATTCTTCTGTATCCCAAGTTAAAATAGTACTTGGGTCAATTTTAAATCTCTTACTTCCTGGGTTTATGAAATACCAGGCATGTATTGGGATAAAGAGGAGAAGTTTTCTGTGCCCTTCTTTTTTTTTTTTTTTTTTTTGATCTTCATTCTGTCATAGATTGATGTAGGTTCTTTACTTGGACAAAATTTGTTCATCTTACACTATTTTTCTGTTCTTTTTTGTGGTTCAATTGTTAAACTATCTGTCCATTCATCTTCTCTTCCCACTATTCCTGGGTAGGTCATCGAAATAGAACCCTCAGGCATCTCCTCTATAGGATCCTATCAAAAGCAACCATCATTACACTTTCTGGCTGGATTCCCAAGTGTGACCAACTAAGACTGTGGATATTATCCAACCTTATTGTCCTTGGTCTACCTTTAGGTCTCCTGCAAGCTAGCTTGGCTTGAATTTAACTTGCAACTCTTTTCTGCAACACTGTCATTACATGTCCATAGTATCAGGGCTGGCACCTCTCAATGCAGAGGAGCAGCTGCTTGACCTAGAAAGGTTCCCAGATTTTGCATAATTATTGATAAAATTTCATATATAGCACTCATACTCTCATAAACCAGCTATAAACAACAGAAATAATTGATTAGAATAGTCCAGGGAATCATTTGTAATCATGATGGAAGTACTGATTCAAAGTGTAAAGGGGGGTTTACCCTGTGGGTTGTTGTATGCAGATGATCAGGTGTTGATAATGAGAGAGTATGGATGGATTGAAGGAAAAGATGAACAAATGAAAAGGATTAATGAAGTAAAAGGTATGAAGATGAATGTCTCTGGAATGACAAAGGTGGTGGCATGTGGTGAAGGAGTGAGAATAGGGAAGTGGTATGTGTAGTATGCAGGAAATGTTTTGGAGTAAATTCCATTAAATGTACAATATCTACTGGGTGAGTCTATCAAAAACGTAGTGATGGTAGAGGATTATTATCCAAGGTGGCACCTACTGTTAAATATAAGGTGTGTATTGAGGGAGCTGCAGATAGAGGGAATGTTATGCCAGATCTAGGAAATGATGTGAAGATGGAAGGTGTGAAAGCATTTTGTTACCTAGAAGAAAGATTGAGCTTGATGATGAGGAGGGGAAGGTGTATGCTGCATGTGTGAAGTGCTATGACTTACAGGAGATAGATGTGAGTAATGAATGTAGAGCAGCATAGAAGCCTAGAAAAAAATGTGAATTGTTTAGTGGATGAGTAGAGTTTCGCTGAGAGAAAGAGAGAGTGATGAAGACAAGAAGCTAAGAGAAATGAGATAGATCTGTGATTGACATTATATAGAGAAATGGAATGAAATGACCGAGTCAGGTCATGCTGAGAAGGGATGAAAGTAACTGAGTCGAGGAGTGATGAAAATAAATGTGAAAAAAAGTAGAGGAAAGGGAAAAAAACGAGAAATGATGGAAAAGATGAGTTTCAGACAGTGATGGGAATGTAAGGATAGAACAAAGTGGAGATGTTTTCCTGGGGTTTAATTTTGGAATCTTTTCAACAGTTTGCAAGATGAAATTAGCTTTTATACATATCTATAAATAGTCTAGTTTTGTTGAACCAATGAAAGAGCCTCTATGTGGTCACTTGATCTGCTAAACATAGCAACCAAATCTCTCTGAAATCAGACTTAACTGTCTTAAAAATGAAGTCATTAGAAAAGGCTGACTTAGGGATAAACAAGTGTTTCATACCAGCTTTGTAATTAAGGAAAAAGAAGTATCATAATCTCTCTTTTTTTTCCTTCTTATATATCAAGGAATTGTCTGTAATTCAGCAACTTGTTGGTTTCTAACATGCCTTGTATTTTCCAGAGTTAGATAAATTTTTTTCTAATTTTCTCCTGTTTGTGTCCCATCAAAAGTTTTTTAAAAAATGGAGCTTTTACAATACCTTATTTTTTGTTATCAATTTCCAGTTATGATTTTTTTTACACTTTTTTGTTTCTCCCTCCCTCTTTACTCCTCCTCCCCTAGTTCATCTCAAATCCTGCAATTATTTCTTCATCCAAGCAGAATTTGATTGTTTTTTCTTCCTTTTCTTAAGTGGTAACCATTAGCATTACAGTCTTGGAGCATGTTCCAGACCATTGCCATCTGCACTTTTTAACCCCAATTTAGTTGTTCTGTCAATCAGTTTTAATGCATGGCATGTTCATTTTTCTGGTTTGTCTAATTATGTAATGCTAATTGGGAACATCCACAGACTGCATACTTGTACATAATTATTAATAAGAAAAAGAAATATTTGATTTTCAAATTATGCAATGTAAATCTTTAGTAACTAAATATTTTATGTTATGTTTGAGTGAATTAGTATTGTATTTTTGAATGAATTAGTATTGTCAACATTACAAATTGTCTTTTAAAGAAAACTGGTCTTCATTTGAAGCTCTGAAACCAAACAAAAAAATTCATGTGGACAGAGATGTTGTGAGACTGTCTATTGCAAAAAGATTAAATAATAGGATCAAATTTGATATATAGTTTTATATTTCATATGTTTTTCAGATCTTCAAATGTAACAAAAGTTTCTTTAATGCTTTTCCATTCTTTTTTAGGAGAATCGTACTCTTCGGGATTCTAACGATGATTTAAATGTTCAGTTATTAAATCGTTGTATGGAGGAAGGTCGACGACTACTCAAGTATAATGGAGCCATTTCACTAGCAGATGAAATTGATAACTTAAGTAAAGAAGAGGTATGTACTCATAAATCCAAATAAGAAAAGCAGCTATAAGAATAGAGTTATGAAACTGCTAATTAGTCTGAAGTAGATAAACAAAAATTTGTACTGTTAATCTTTGTTTTTCTACCAGAGAAGCTAATACTTAAAGCTTGGACAAGTTATATAATAATGCTAAATTTTAAATCGTGTTTCTTCTTTCATTTATTCATATGTAAGTAGCACTCCATCAGTTACAACGACAAGGATTCTAGTTGACCTGGTCAAAGGAACAGCCTGCTTGTGAAATTAATGTGCAAGTTGCTGAGCACTTCGCAAACACATGTATTCTTAACATACTTCTCAGGGAGATTCAGTGTGACACAGAATGTGACATGGCTGGCCCTTTGTATTACAGGTACAGCTCATTTTTGCAGGCCAATTGGACTGGAGCAGCATAAAACAAAGTTTCTTGCTCAAGGACATAATGCACTGCTGGGAATCGAACTCATGCCTTACAATTGTGAGCTGAATACCTTAAGCACTAAACCATGCACTTTCAAGATATATATAGAGAGAGAAAGGAATGTGATTTAATATATACAGGGTGCAGTGAATAAACTGTTGTGTAAATTATGCAAAATTGAAAATAACACTGACATCTCATTTTAACAGATATATTTACCAAAATTACATAAAAATATCTTGAAATACTAAAGAGTAAATTTATTTGATAAAATCGCCATTGGCTTCAACCACAGCCTCCAGATGACTTTGGAATCTCCTGCAACTCTTGTGGAGGGTCTTTTTGTTTAAATAGCTGAATGCTGCCATAATCCTTGCCTTCAGTGCATCTTTGGTTTTACAAGGAGTTTTATTGGTCTCTTGCTCAACAGCACCCCACACATAATAATCAAGGGGATTGCAGTCTGGAAAGTTAGGTGGTCAGATGTTATGGGTGATGTGGTTACAAAAACTGTCTGACAGCCACAACTGGGTTCTCTTGCTTGTGTGGCAGTCTTCCAGCAGCCACCCTCTTGACCCAGGGCGGCACTACTTCCTCCAGGCACTTGATGTAAACCTCCATGTTGAGTCTGACACCATGTGGGAAGATGTATGGATCACTCCAAACACCATGATGTCTGGATGTTTGATTTTTATTATTCTCAGCATATGTCCTCTGATTGCACTGTCCTCAGATTGACCCCCAAATATTCTGAAATGTTCGTATTGGAGCTTCCAGTGTGAATGCCAAGCAGTATAACATGTTGTTTCCAAATTTCTGGCAGAGTGAATTCCATCATGGTGTTGTTTTTCTCACACATGGTGCCCAACTGACCCTACTATACTGTGTAGTTGACAAAACTAAAAATATAAAATAGCGACAATTTACCAATCGCATCCTGTATAGTGTTGTCACTGAGTTTGAAGTTTCGGCCTTCATCTGAGTCCAGTGAAGGTTAAGCAGGCCAAAACTTCGAAATTACTATCAACACAATTTGTTAAAGAATGATAAACATGTATTCTACAAAAGCTAATGAGTAATCCTTCAGTTTAAAGTAAAATTCTTTTTATTATAACTGGGCATATGTAGAGAGATAAAGGCAGTGCACTAGTAGAATTGTTAGCACGCCAGGTGAAATGCTTAGTGGAATTTCATCTGTCTTTGTGTTCTGAGTTCAAATTCCACCAAGGTCAGCTTTGACCTTCATCCTTTCAGACTCAATAAAATAAGTACCAATTGAGTACTGGGGATCAATGTAATTGACTAACCCACTTCCACTGAAATTGCTGGCTTTGTGCCGAAATTTGAAATCAGTATACATATAATATGTGTGTGTGTTCAGCAAGACCTAGTAAATTCCATTTGGTATTAACAATTTTTATACTGTTTACATTGTCTGGTTTAATTTTATTTCAGCTAATGAATGCTTTGAAAGAACAACAAGATGTGAATGATCGCCTCAAGAAGTATGTTGATAAAATCATCCTTAAGATATTAGAGAAGAACCAGTCTTTACTTGAAATCAACCAATGATTAAAATGGTCTTTATTTTATCATTATTTTCACCACGAATAATGTTGAGACAATGGTACCAACATCTCCAACTTCAACACAACTGCAGCACATACCAAAAAATAGCCCTCCAAATTTACTCATTTTCAGCATTTCTTCATTCTCTCTTTTATCTTGAAATTTCAAAACATCGGTACTCAGATAAGAGAAAATGCTTTAAATTTTTCATAAAGAATTTTCAAATCAGGGTTATTTTTTTTTTAAAAAAATCCCTAAACTGCATTCAATAAAGACTTTACCTTCAGGAACTATTATTCTGAAAGAAAATTACTGCTCGTTATTAAGAAAACAAAATAGGTACTTGGATTTGTTCCACTTTCAATTCTTTTCCTTGGTGAGCATAAGCAAAAAAAATATAATTTGAATTTTATTCACAAGTAACGTGCATGAAAAATGTGTGTGTGTGTGTGTATGTATGTATTTTTGAAACTGTTGGTATTGGATAATAGTTGGTATTAAGCTTCACAAAGACCTAAATAAAACAAATGCTGCTCTCTAGCACTGGCATACTCTGTCTTTCAGTTGGACAAATGCTATGTTGATCAGAATACTTTTCAGGCAGTGTGATTAATTATCAACTTTCATAACTCATTTGGAATGCTTTATTTTTAGTTATTGTTTGTAAGTGTATAGAGTGTATGTGGGTATTTTATATATATTATATATGTATATATACACACACATACTGTTTCCAAAGTACTTTCTCAGGCTTTCTGGTTTTGATTTAGCTAGCTTTTCAGTTAAAGTACATTTTTTTATGTCTAGTCATATATAATATATAAACTTTCATTTATTAATGAAAAATGCTACTTCATTTATTTAAAATACAAATTCTTGGAAAGAGAAAATTTATTGATTTCTATCCTGCCTTATGAATCATAGTTGTTTTCATAGAAAATCAGAATCTCTGGTTTTATTTAGTGAGATCATTTTTTTTAAAACCAACATAAATTAAGAATGTAAAACATGAACAGGTTGCAGTGGTTGATTGTGATCTTTACGTCTATAAATTACATTGATATCATCTTTCAAAAATTAAAAACATTTTTCAATTTTTATTTTTCAATTAAAAATCCTTAAATGTTATGTGAAGTTGCAGTATCTCCTGTGTATGTTTGTGTAAATACGTAGTATGTATGTTTGTGTGCATATGGATATGTGTATATATTGTGTCTGTATATATATATATCACACATGTACTAAAGATGTATGTATTTTATACCATTTGTGTATACAAAGTCTTTCATTGTTAATTGTTTTTAGATACTTTTATATTATTTTACTGTTGTGTATATCCTTTGGTGAATATACATATAATTTTTATTATTTTTCCTCAAAAAATATAACGAATAATAATTAGGTTTTAATTTTAATCAAAACAGTTATTTTGAGATACTAAGAGGAGTTCTTAGTAATTCTTAATTTTTTTTAGATTTTTTTTTTGTAAAATGTTGCTGTTTTTTTTTTATAGTTGCTTTCTCTTTTATTTGATTTTATTTTTAATTTCTATTACTTTACAAGCTTAACATTTTGTTCTGCATTATATCTTTAAATCCTACCTACTCTTAAAATAAGCTAGATCATTTTCAAACTCTAAGTGGTAATATAGTCTAGCTATAAATATTTTAAACAAAAAATGTTACAAGATAAAAAGTTGTGAAGTTACTAAGTTGAATACCAGGAATCTTTTCTGTTTGGCTGCCAAGATTTCAAAAATCAAAATTTATTTAAAATTTTAAAATTTGGTATATTAATGTAGTTCTCCAAGCTGAATTGGTGGAGTTATTTCACTTTTACCAGAAAAATATTTTTAAAAAGTTATAGAGGTTTAAAGTTTGATCATTTTCACCCTGTCAGGAAGCAGTATTTGGAAGCTATCATTTTCTGCGTGAATGCACATTTTGTCGTAAGCATCCGGAAAATAGCACGTGTTGTCAAGAAAGAGTAAAGAATACGTCTTTTGTAATTTTAAGCATTGCGATAGCACGAAATTAAAAGATTTATCCCAAAGCGTTATTAGCTGTTATCTTTAATACACCTCACAACCACCTCAATGACAAAAAAGAAATCAGTAAATAACATATCTTTTGTAGTTTTAAGCATTCAACATGCATTTAATGCGACAGCACGAGCTTGAAAGATTTAGCCAAAAACGTTATTTAGCTGTTGTTTTTAGCACACCTTACAACCACTTCATTGAGAAAAAGAAATGAGTAAACAACACATTTTGTAGTTTGAGCATTCAACATACATTTAATGCAAATGTGATAACATGTTACATGCGATAAACACATTACAATTTTTTTCGTGGTTTCAATGCAGTTTTAACAGACAGATTTGGAAGAATTAGATGAAAATTCTCCGATAATTTTCTTTCATGCAAATAAATGTTTATACTAATTAAAAAATTTGTCAGTAAAATCTTGTAAAATGACAATGTTCTAAAAGATGTTCATGTTTATATGTTATATATGAAAATAAAAGAGTGAACATATTATGCTTAAAAAACAAACAATTAAGCATGCAATATGCAACACATTTACAAAATTTTTGAAAACGAAAATTAGAAATACGAAAATTAGAAATTCGAAAATTAGAAATACATTCAATCAATTTCTCAAGCAAATCACAATTTTCGTATCTCTTGCGCCACATAAGTTCACAGATATATGAATCTACTGAGAACGGCGAGTGCCACAGCGTCGTTTATTACCTCGCTTCGCAGAGGCCCACGTACTCTCCATTTGTTGAGTGTGGGTACCATTTTTCTGGTTAACAAACTCTACGCTGTGGTTCACCGTTCTATGCTCAAAATTGTAACTATAATTTCAGGAATGTGAGAGTACGCCTTCCACAAATCGCTAAATTTAATTATGAATAGAAATAGAAATGGATCTAGTTTGTTCGGTAGGTAGCATTTCAAAAATTAAAATTTTTCGAAAATTTTAAAATTTGGTACGATAATACATTTTTCCAAGCTGAATTGCTAGAGTTATTTCACTTTTCCCAGAAAAATCAAGGGAAGAATCAAGGGATCATCCGAATCGAGTGACG
>JARUKP010000597.1:0-11065 GCA_029874955.1 Octopus insularis | reverse complement strand
CTGGCCTCTCACCTCAGCCCTACCATGTCATTCTAAAACTAAAAAAAAATCACATCACTGAAATCTCTAAACTACAAAATAATGCATGATTAATTCAAAACAATATTAACAAACAAACATCGCATTTGAGAGAATAATCCAAACACTAAAGGGTTAAGCAAAAGCTCTTTATTTTGGTGTTACTGTGAATTGTTTATACAGTTGTTAGTTGTAGACAGAACTCTTCGAATATCTATGACTCACTGTTCATCATTGAATCTCTGTGACACTCCTAAATTAGTTTCTAATGTTATGCTTTTACTTTGTTTATTTTGTACCCACAGACTGCAGTGGTGCACAGTCTATGTTTAGGCGCCATTGCAACAGGGATAAATCAAGGAATGAAAATTTGCAAAACAAAAATTGTAAGGAACACCTCTTCATGTATCTTAGTTCAAAACCAAACAATAACAAAAAGAACTTTTTAATTTTGAATCTATCAGGTTTTGTAGTAATTTGCACCACTCAGCTGTGCTGTTTTAACTCATGCACTTACCCTTCTCTGTACTTATTTATTTACTTTAATATATTACAATTGTCATTCAGTACCATGTCTGAAAGACCAGTAGAAGGAATTTGTTAGTGGAAAGCTAAAAAGGAAGCATTTTGTACTCAGTACATCAAAGAAAGTAGAGCTAATTATGAATATTTTGAGTGGATTAGTAAAGATCAAACAGTTCCTGCTTTAGAATTTGTATTTATTAAAGATTATTACATTCTTTACATAAGTTTTCATTGTTTCTTTTTTATCTCAAATATTTTCATCCCTTAAAGGAGTTACATCACTATGAAGGAGACACTATAAAGACTATATCTCAGGTGATGACTATAAAATAAAAGAAGTGAAACAATTAGTATCTTTATTCATCATTGTTTTTATTTTAATTTTACTGGATTGAAATACTGAATAGGTTATAAAAGTAAGAAAGGAAAAATAAAATCAAATATAAATTTAGTGGGAGAGGTGTGTGCACTTAATCTTATATCATTTGTTTTTATTTATTCTACATCATCATGACTTAGATATGTAAGTGAAGATTCATGAAACAAACTGTCTACATTGACTGCAGGCTTGTTGCTAACTGACTTGGCCAATACTGGACAGGCAAGTCCAGCTGCAGTGGCTATAAGGTAAATTCTGTCTTGGGTATAGCGCTGCTGTTTTGTGGGTGGGTGGATTTCAAGACAGCTAAAGAGAGAGTAAAGTGAAGAGAGAATGGGGAACAAGAGGAGTAATGAGAATGTATCAAGGAATGTGATGACTATTATATTAATTCACAAGTACATACCAGTGAACTAAAAAGGATTACTTCTAACCTCAAATTTGTTTTCATTGCACATGAATTTTAGTTTTATTTTGTATAAGATTTTTTTTCACCAAAAACAAGAAATAAACTGGTTACTTTAAGGTTTAAAAATATGAATTGAAATATAGCTTTCCATTATTTTTTAAAATATAATTTTACAATCCTCAGTCAACTTTTATAGTTTGTATTAGATCTCTCCAGTAGTATTAAATACTTTTAAACAATTTCTCTCTCATATTCATATCAAAGCATGTAAAATGTAACACTTTTATTTCACTGTTTTCTCACAGAATCCAAACTGATTATTTTCTCGATAATTAGCAATCACACAGTTATCATAGCTAAAATTGCAGCTCTGCTTACCAATTAAGTTTAGTTTTTTAATTTATTATCATTATTATTTTTTTTGGATAATGTGAATTTCTCTGTTCATTATGTTTGGGTTGGAAATGATGTTACTTCTAGTAATAGAATGTCGTATTAAGAAAATATTATGCTATGTTATGAATGAATGTATAGTTTTGGTCAGCTTCTGAAAGATATGTTTTATTTTATCTTACAAGTTTCTTGATATGAACTCATATGTTGTAATAGATATTGTACTACTATAAAATGCATGCACTGCTTGTATTTCACTTAAGTTTTGATATCAGTTAATTAGCTAATTAGTTCATTAACCAATTACTTGATTAATCAATCTAATTAATTGATAATAAAACCAAAATGAAATACAATCAGTGTATGTGTTTTATTGGCAGTATGACTCTCCCATAGTAAACAATATATATGAGTTGATTTGGCAGATGGAAACTGAAAGAAATCTGTCATGTACATGTATATATGTATCTGTGTGTATGTGCGCATGTGTGTGTGTGTGCACGCGCGTGTGTGTGTGTGTATAGTTGTACTTTGGGAGAGTGGAAAAAAATCTTTCTTTGTTTCAACTAAGCAAAAGAAGGAAGTTTGTCACACATGTATAATTATTATAAAAATAATATAAGGTGTAGTTCAGATATGGGATATTTTGATTACTGTATGAGATATATCTATAAATTTATTACTTACTTTAAAGAAAAGTTCAGATTCAAGTTTCAAATATTCTGATTTCTCTAAGTAGTTTAATTTGTTTCTTCTGCAAATGTTTGTTAATTCTAGTCACTTTAATATATTATTTAACAGCAAAATGCATTCAGGAAAGCATAGTTATTGATCTGTTTGCTTACTATTGCATTTGGAACATATGTAAACTAAACACATTCAATTCCATATGCTTTCAACTAGATTCCATTGCCTCTGACCTATATCTTATTGCAATTATTTTTAACAACAAGAAGGAATCACAGTAGTAGATGTTTTTCTTCCGTACACATATTCAAAAGAATCATGACCTTGACTTCGTCTGAAATGTTACTAAGATTTTTGCACTAAATTCGCAAATATTTTGACACAACTACTACTGTAGGCAAATTTTCAGGATATATGAAATGTTATAAATTTTTACTGAAAAATCTAAGGTTTCTAAGGGATATGATGTTAATATAGTAGTTTCAAATTTTGGCACAAGGCCAGTAAGTTAAGGGAGGGGTGAGTCTGTTACATTGTTTCTGCTGCTCAAGTGGTACTTATCTTATCAACCCCGAAAGTATGAAGGGCAGAGTCAACCTTGGTCATATTTCCTGATGGCAAAAGTATACTTCCAAAGTTACTAATAAATGATGGGTAACCCTCTAGTTTTTTTTTTTAAATAGAAATATTATAATAGAAGCATATTTAGGGTTGTTTTTATTAACCTTAAAATACATTTGGCCTACAAAGATACATTACTGCAACTATCGCAAATCAGTCAACCAACTAGAAAAAGCAGCCAGCATAGAATATGGATGCTAAATCATCATCGTCATCATCATCATCGTAGTGTGTACTCTATGCATGGCCTTTCATTGTTTATAATCTGTACCTGTTTTTTGGTTACGAAATAAGTTAGACAAACATGTATTTACTTCATATACATATATTAGTTGAAAACTTTCTTTCCACATGTCACTTAACGTCTATGCTCCATGTTGGCATGGGTTGCAGAGTTAACATACAAAGTTGGCATCTCAGCTACTAGCAGTTGAGACCTGCGTAATCTAGATAGTGTTTTTAAGTTTCATTATTTTCTTTAACATTGGCAATACCGGGTATTTCTGCTAGACACACACACACACACACACACACACACACACACATATATGTATGTATGTATGTGTGTATGTATGTATGTATGTATGTATGTATGTATGTATGTATGCCTGCACCTATATCTATAATCATAGTTGGAAAACCTTTGATAATACTCAGTCAGGGCTAAACAACAATGCCTTTAGCCATCATAAAAATAATTTTTGAATGAATTAGGAATAATAGAATTTTGGATTTGGCTTTATTCACATCAAAACGAGCAGCTTCCAGTGAGGTCTGATAATTTAGGATGCTTAAGCAAATTATAATTATTCCATGCAAAAGATAAAATAATAAAATTACAAAGGGGTTATCAAAACTTAACCATTGAGTGCAAATAGCAATTGAGATTACTTCAAGGATAGATTTCAAATTTACTTTTGTTGGTTGATAAGAGCATTACTGTTTTTCTTGGTATTTTGAGGGTATCTTCAATGTTATCCTGTTTTGTCCAACACCAGTCTAACAATTAACTGATAGATAGTTGGTACACTGAATATTGTTTTACAAGAAATGAAAGATGTTGTTATAAACTATGAAAAATAGTCAAGAAATGTGTGGTAAATAGCAGCGTGAAATAACATGTCAGTTAATTTAGCAGTCCACAAGCTAGCACAAGCATAACAAACTCTGCTGGAAGTAAAAAAGAATGTTAATGGCTTAGCTTTCGTAACTGTTCCTTAGTAAAGTGGTACAAGTGATCAACTTTGTAATTATGGCTTTTAACAATCATGGGTATTGACTCTCTTCTATCTTATCTTAAATATTTTCTTCTCGCCTACGTAACATTGATATTTTGGGGTTTATTATTTGACATAACACTATAATTACTTTAGGTATATATGGCATAGTAGAATTTTTTTTTTATATTAATGTTTGACAAATAATTTCTTATGATTTTTTTACATTTTCTTTAAAACAACTATAAACTTTTTTTCTAAACTATGATATATGAGGGTATGCTGAAAAGTTCCCAGCTTTGGGTAAAAGAAATACTGACGGATCAGTTAATTATGATTTTATTCAACATATTCCTCTCTCAGATTCACACACTTATTGCGATGGTCCTTCAGTTTTACTAAGTCCTGTAAAAGAACTCAGAAGGTTAGGTCTCCAACCAGGCCTTTCACGATACCCTTAAAGCCAGGAACTTTTCAGAACCCCCTCATGTGTGTGTGTGTGTGTTTTGGTTATATATTGTTAATTAATTAAACTGCTGATTGCAATTGATTCAACACTAAATGAATTTTGGAAGATAGTGAGGAGTTTCTATTTATAAAGAAATGGAATTGTTAAAGGTTTTGCTTTACCTTACGTCGAGTTGATAATAAATAAGTACTTCAACCAGTATACATCCAGAACTCCTTCTTTACTCATGCTTTTCTACATTTAAGAATCTTTCTCAGGTACAGGCATGGCTGTGTGGTTAAAAAGCTCTCTTTACTACTAAATCCACTAACAACCACATAGTTTGGGATTCAAGTCCCACTGCATGACACTTTTGACAAGTGCCTTCTATGTCTCTGGGCCTATCATGCCTTGTGAGTGAATTTAGTAGATGGAAACTGTATAGAAGCCCATTATATATGTATGTATATATACACACACGTTTTTGTAACCACCCCAACTATTAGACAAATGGTGTTGGTTTGTTTATGTTCTTGTAACTTAGCTCTTTGGTTAAAGATACTAATAGAATTAGTGTCAGAGTTAAGAAAAACCTATGTTGGGGGCAATATACTGAATTAAGCTCTTCAAGGCAGTGTCCCAGCATGGCCACAGTCCATTTTCTGAAACAAATAAAAGATAAAATTCAGATTAAAGACCCAGTACTTTCATATATTTATATTCTAGCTATAGTCACTGCTCTTTTCCCTCTCACTAAGAAAATGGAAGAACAAATATTTTAAAAGCTTTCACCCCCAAAATGTCTACATTGCTTTCATCAAAGAATGATTTCATTACAATAGCAAAAGGTCACAGATTTTGAGGAAGGGCACAGTCAGTTAAATTAGCTCTTCAGAACTGGTCTGGTACTTTTTGTATTGACTGGAGATGAATGAAATGCAAAGACTCTGGCAGAATTTGAAGTCAGGATGTAAATGGATAGAACTAAAAACTGCAGCACATTTTGTCCAATGTTCTATTAATTCTGCTATTCATTGCTCCACTTTTATCAATTAACAACAGATAATGATCAGCTGAATATTCATTGGAACATTAATGAAAACCAAGCTACAATCATTTATTTCAGAAATGAACTTACATTTCTGAAGCTAAGCATCTATATTAATGAGATGTTTTCTTATTAAAATAAGTTAAGTTTTCACAAACATTTACAACTGAATGCAGTATTGATTTCTTTTGTATAAAACACAAGATCTTAAGTTTCTATAGACAAGGAAGAAGAGATATGAAACTTTCTTTCTCATTTGGTGGCAGTGGTGGTGGTGGTGGTTGTAGTAGTGGTAGCAGAGTGTCACATAGCCTTTTCTGACCTTCTCTGCCAGTGGATTAAAGATAATTATATGAAATTTATGTGGCTAATGTTTAAATTGTTAGGAGAGCTGTTGAAGACAGGATGTTGATTGTTAAGTGATTGGTATCCTTATCACAGGGAGCATTCCTTATCCCCACTTCCTCCATTAAATTGTGGTTTGAGTTGTCTCCATCTAAGATATTACAAATTTAATTTTCTGCAAAGTTGGTGAATTAAATTTAATTTGTTCATTCGTGCAAACCTTTTTGATATAATTATTTGAGAGTTTAGACTGTTCTTTTAGAATTGAATAAATAAATAGATATATTTATAGTTGCCAAATTTAGTAAGTAGCCATTCTTTTGTGTGGAGATACATCAAGCCAAAGCACTCACTGTCCTAGTTTAGTGAGTGAGTCAAGGGGGTTACAAACAATTGTTGCATCATTGAATATTTTGCCTGGGACAGAACTTGTACTTAATAGAGGGGAAAATATGAACAATGAAAGAGTTTCAACCGGAAGCAGTCCTAGGGAGAACAGCACTAAAAGTATTTAGTATAGATTCACAGTAGAAGTGAGAGAGAGAGAGAAGTGAAGCAGGTGTATTAAGTGGATGTAGATACCCTGAAACACTGCAGAAAAGCAGAAGTGGTTGTTGTAGTAATAGAAGAGACAGACAGAAAACACAGCTTTACAGTAAGGTAAAAACTGTTTGGTGTTAGCCAGGGCTTTATACAGGTATCCAACATAAATTTAAAATGATCTTTGTTTCATGATGAAGTTGTCAGTGAAAATTCCTGCTCTTAAAGAACAAATCAATTTATCTTGTTGTGAAGTTTGGTTAAGTATGTATGGTATTGGTAGAAGAAGATATCGGTATTTTGGGAGATCTGTTTTGCCTTAGGAAAAAGAAAAGAAAAACAATTTCTCTTGGTTCTGACACTTGCACCACAAAGGCAAAAATATTTACTAAGCTGTATATACTCCTTAATCTCCTCACCCACCCATAATTAGACTGACATAACACTTGAAATTTTTGTAGTAAGACATGATAAATTAATTTTTTTACTGCAGCACGAGTTAGTTGTTTGGGACAGACACTGCCTAGTTAAGGATGGTGTTGTGCAAATTCAAGCAATTTCTGCCCAAGTCTCTAATGCACATCTAAAAACTAAAAGTTGAGTTAGTTGCTGTGAAGACGTTGAACCATTAACAACGTATTGTCAAACTTCTCATTCTGTCAGCTTCATCTAGAACCTGAAAGATTACTTGTTCAACTTCTTAGTCGCTATGACTACTGAGTTAAGTTTTTTTTTAGCAGCTCAGAATCCTTATGCCCACTTCTTCACTTGACATTCATCTTCCTTTTTTAAGCCATTATGAGGCTTATTATATCGTGTTATCCTGTTGGTTGAAACTGACTGCTTCAACAAGACTAGTTGTCCAACTTTGTGCTATAGATGACTATTCAGCTCCAATCTAAAGAACCTGTAGTAATTAGTAAGTGCAACTGAACATATTCATGCCTTGCTATGTTATTCTTGTCTGACTGAAAAGATGTAAAGTTTTGATTGCTTGCACACACTGAATTTTCCTGTAATACACATTTGTTCAGCATTGTTTGAAAACCATAAATAAAAGTGTCGCATTTTGAACACAAATACAATTCATTTGCCTTCTGATTCTTTCTGTGTAGCATTGTTGAACAGCATTATACATTTTTTTGCTAAACATTCTTGATGCCTTTAACAGTTAGAAACCCAGCTTGTTCCTCACCATTCCCAGTCTTTGCTTCTCTTATTGGCTCATTTGAAACTAACCAAAGAATTGTACTTTGTATCATCTTATCACATCTACTAATAAAAAGAACCCTTGGGTGCTTTAACTTTTAAGGTCCTATAGTGATTTCCCAGTGTAAAATCTCTCTTGTTAAAAATTAGAGGTTTTTATGAAAATGTAGCTAGTTCATTATGAAAATCACAAAATATGACTATAGCATCAATATAAATGAAACTGGATGATAGGATGTAATGGATGTTGGTCCACACTGAGAATGTGATTTTTTATTTGTTCTTGATTTTTACCAATTGGATGTTACATGTAAATAATCAAGGTGCAAAAACAAAAATAAGATTACTTTACTTTTTGTATGCTTTTTATGTTTGGATGTGCTATATATATGTTAAAGGAGAGTGGGCAGCATACAAGGCAAACAATTGGTTTATTTGTGTGCTTTGGAAGTTGAAATGATGTGATTACAAGTAAGAAAAAACAATTTGCTACACTTGGGCTAGAACACACTGTAGCACTTTTAAGCCATATAATCTAAATTAGTATTTACATATCAAGTCTGAAACAAGTTCTAGAATTGTAGAAATGTGGTAAGTGAATAGTTGTGTTACTGTCACCTATGCAGGTAGGTTAAGATGATTACAAGTAGATGTTTTTACTTATATTTAGAAGATTTACAAAAAAAAAATCTATTTTCTAATATATTCACAAGATTCATTAAAAATAGTAAAGCAGCCATTATCCTTACATACAGCATTCTAATATTTACTTTTATCTCCTCTATTGATGTAATGAAGCTGGTATTCCCCAATTGATGTACATATCTTGTGGTCTCATTGCTTGTCCTCACAATATCTTTAGGGAAAGTTGAAGAAAATACTGTGCAAGTTTTGCTTCTAAGCTCAAAGGTTTTGTGAGGCTCAAATTACTTTTGAAAGTATTGATGTGATGATCGACTATGAATTTACTTCACTTCTACTCAGAATCTATTTCATCATCACTAATGAATGATTCTGAGTATAAATTCAAATCTAAATCATTTCCATCTGTAGGAATGTACAGATGACATTGAAATATCACTTTCATCATCTTCTCCATGTTTCAGATTTCTTTCTCTAATTAAATCATTAATTAAATCACCAAACTGATTCCTTGTTTAAGGTTTCACTGTTGTATGTAGATGAAGAGAAGAAGAAAATCTGATGCAATTCGCTCAGTAAATCGCAATGATTTAATGCACATGATGTAAGCAGGAAATCTTTTGGCAGGAAGTTCTTTCTAAAATTAGACTGAACTTTGTTTCTTGTACAGAAGAGTACTTAGTTCCTGTTTTTCAACTCCAAACAACACACCATGAACTGTGGATACAAGTAGGTTGGAACTTGGCGACAGCTACAAATATATGCAGTTTAGAATTTCCAGAGTTAAGCTAACTGGCTGGATCACCTCCAATTTAATGCTGACCACCCTTAAAGCCAATATGATTCACCCCTGACCCATCTAAGCAAGTAATCAATCATCCTTCTCACACAACCCAAAGCTTATATCCACATCCCCCACACAACCCAAAGCTTACATCCCCTTCTAATAATCAGATTGCTCACCTTCAATTAATCTGCAGCTGTAGAGACAAAAAAGAAAAAAAAATCACCTGAAACACCTGCAGGAAGTTACTCACTTCTTTCTGTAGACCTGCTGGCTGTTACTTTTAACCATATGCACCAATCTACATAGACTGTACAGTCTCTTCCTCAACATTTTGCACACAAACACCATCCACATGTAACCAAACAGTCTCATAACAAACTTGCACAGCTTCCACAAACAGAAATCTCATTCATCCTGAATATTTGCATGAAAACTCAGTCCTTTTCAACAATGCCAAAACACAATTGCTAGATACATCAAGGAGACTGTTTTGTGCTTCATCCCAAATGCATAAGGATCACACAAAAGTAAATCTCTCAAGTCATAAATCTCAGACTCTGAAGTACTTTAGGTGGACTTGAAGTATTATGCAGTCTGTTAGTTCAGATAAACAGAAGCTATTTGTTTTTGTTGTAGTAATAGTAAAGCTAGAGCATACCACATTTGTGGATCAGTAGTTGTTGTATGTTGGTTAGTAAATATTTCCTAATCAACTAGATTGCTTTTTTGAATGCAGTCTGAAATATTTTTGCATGCTGCGATAAGATGATCCGATAAGATGATCCTTTATATGTGGGTGAAAACTCTAATGTGGGTTGCACTTTAGCTTTGTAGAGAGTCAATCACTGAAGACTAGGCAATTAATTATAGGTATGTTATTAAGATGTAATTACCATTCCTTCTCTTGTTACTGTTAATCTGTTGCACATGCCAAACAATGCACATAGTTGCTCGACCGGCAAGAAACCACAGTAATATCTCCTTTGAATCACATCTTACACTTTGTACAATCTCTCTTCTCCAAACCTGCATTTCTTTGGAATTCTATTGACATGCAAGTTGATACTGTAATTTAACCCCAGGCTAACCTTGTCTAAATAAAAGGTATTTCTGACCATTGCTACTATCCTGTGTCATTTCCTTTCCTTTAGCTAAGATTTGATCCACAAGAGATTACCTATTATGTCTAATAGGTCAAACAGCCTGCATAAAAGTTCCCGTATTTTCTCTGAAGATAGTAACTTATAAAAGTTTAAGAAGCTAAACAGCAACTGCTTTGGCTTCTGAGAGAACTTGAAATAGCATGGGCACCACATATCTTCCTGCTTCGCTGACTAATTAAGTTAAAAACAAAAAACTGTATGTCAGCTGTCATATATAAGATTACACAAAATTGAGAGAAATAATTTTAGGCCAAGTTGAAGATTTGTTCAGCCTATGACAGCATGATAAAATAAATGTAAAAATGTTGATGATGCTGAGAAAAATGTTGTTATTGAGCCTCAGGTCAAAACCTATAATCAAGAAGTGTTCCAGTTATAACCATCCTGTTTTTTTGTATATTAGGGATTACATTGTTCAATCCATTTTTTTTTATGAGATAGAGTGTGATTTGACTGCAGTTTCTAACAGATTGAACGACCATATATATATATATATATATATATGGCTATTTCATTGGCTACTTAATACTTATCCGTTGCTGTTTTGCTATGGATTACCTGCAGGTTAGCCCTGATCGTACAAATCCATAACAACTCTTTTGTTGCAGGAGATTCCGAAGTCATCTGGAGGCCA
>JARUKP010000596.1:0-7500 GCA_029874955.1 Octopus insularis | reverse complement strand
GACGAGTTTTCGGAGTAATGAATATTTCCGAAAATATGGAGTCCCAGAGAAGAGCGTAGGTAACTTAAAACGACGTAGACTGCGGGGTTTGATGTTCTGTATTTTTGATTATTGATTGGAATAACGTAAATTATTATGTGTTAGAAGTGTGTTTCAAAGACAATTAAAATACCAGTATATTTGAAACACCTTTAGAAAGCACAGAAATGATGACTAGAGTATTTAGATTTTGGAAATTTGAATTTAGCGATTTAAAAAATACATCTCGCTCTTGTATTTATAATGAAATTTAGTTTTAAGAGTTATTGTTTATTTGATAAATGCTGTAAATAATTAGATTTTATAATGAGATTCAAATTATGACAAGAAAGACATTATGATACAGAAAGTCAATATTCTATAGAATATCGAATCAGATGACATAAGAGAGTGAGAGAATATGATAATAAAAATCAATATCTTATCTAAGAGGGCAACTATAAGAGACTTAATAAAGCAGTTAATGAAATATGAGAAACTGGAACGAGTGCATGAGTTTTAAGTATAATATATAAATCAAATTAAAAGTAAATTTCATTAAAAATATTCAACTATAGTGTTGACTGATAAATTAGTGACGTTTATATTACTCTTAGAACTTTTCAGTTAATATATAACTAGATAGATGATTAAGATTTTAGCTTGTGGATAGAAGAAATTTTGTTTGAATACTTCAATATTATAATTTAAGTTGGTGAGGAACTAGGCAGTTCAGTACAATTTTAATGACAGTTATATGAAAATTAACCTATACCATGTATTTAGGAAACTGGTAAATTATTGGAAATATGTTGCTAAACATTGAAGACTAATTTCTTTTAGCAAATGAATATTAAAGCTTCATATTCTAATCACGTAATATGTCTAATGAACTTCATTTATTATGAGAAGTATATCCGCTATATATTTTTAACAATTTTTGGGTATTTTAAATACATATGTGCTAATGACAGTTAAGATGTGAAACTATAATAATTATTTAGGCAGTTTACTTATAGGTATGCGCTCACAAAAATATAAACAGAAATATAGACAAACTTATGTTGTAACTGAGATTTGAAGGCAAGAAGGCATGGCTCTGTGGAATATAGTTTTAAAGGGGTTATACACGTGTAAGATCGAAACGTGAAATTGTTGTCATATGACTTTACATCGATGTTAGATTTGGCAAGTGAAAAGAGGTAAGAAAAATATGGTGTACAGATAGAATAAATTAAAAGCTCTTATGGGAGGGTAGTATTAGGACGTATACTGGTAAAATAAATTTCATATCGTAGAATAAAACTCCCAAAATGACAATTCAACTCCTATATAGGTGTTGTGCTGGGGTATGATATGCTACGGAAGAAGTATAGAAAAATACTGAACATATTTTTCACCATTTTTTAAAGAGAAAATTTTCAAATCCTTCTTGATTTCTTTTAATAAACATTCGCATATAGCATTATCCTGTATTAAGAGTTTTCTTAACTAGCACGAAATCTATTGAAACAAAAATAAACTTATCTAGAAGAAGCATATAATTTTCTCTTCAAATTACTACTACAAGTACGTCTTGTACAAAAGATAGGCCATTTTAATCGGATATTAAGAACTAAATCTTTCTTCAACGATAAACAGAAATTAGCAAAGACATTAGTTTTCCATGTAATTTTAATACGTTCGCTTCTAATTAATCATCACCACCAATTTGAAGACGAAATATTTCTGCCAATTAATAATATAAAATTCAAAATATATATAAAGAGATTTCAGTGTGAATTAAAAACCAAAAATAAACAAAAAAGTGAAGTGCATAAATAGAGGCTAAATGGAATAATTTGAATGACTGCAATATCAAGTATAGTCATAAATATTGTTACAAATTTTCTCCTTTAATTTTTCTATAGGTTTTCGCACCTAAAATATTTTTCTTTGTGTCAGTTAATAACCTTCTGCATTGAATTTCAGGTACGAACTGATCTTATTTTCGAATTTAACACTGGGATAAAGTGTAAAAAAAACCATACGACTGTTGTTGGTCTTCATAAGGCAGCTCACAATGCATCCACCATTTTCAAACGACTTGAACCGCTTGGAATGAGCAAATTTTTTGTGTATCACACTATAAGGAGATTAGCAGATGATCAGGCTATCGTTGATATTCCAAGGGAAGGTCGTCCTTCCACTGTGTGGACTCCTAAAGTCAAAGCTGCTGAAGCCAGAATTCGAAGGAATCTTCTGAGGAAACAAAAAATAATGGTTATAGGGATGGAAACTTCACCCAGATCGATGTCAAGGTTAATCAGAATCGCGTGCCTATCATTGACGTACAGGACATTGACAGCAAAGTGACAGGATCCAAACAGCTTCTTCTTCGGTACGCAGGCGGTGCTCATAAAACATCCTTTTCACGGATGAGAAAATTTTCACCGTAGAAGTTACAAACATCATATTGTCATGGTGTATGACCACAGCTGTAAGGAAGCTCCTCAGATCGTTCACGAATTTCAAAGAGAGCATCACTCTACCTCAGTCAGGGTTTGTGGGGTGTGTCTTACGAATGGGTAACTTAGCTTCATTTATGTGAAATAAGGGCGAAAACCACGGCTCCAGTGTACATCACTGATGTCCTAGAGGGTAAAGTTAAGAGCCTTAAGAAATCCTTGTTCAATAGCAGAAAACGGAGCTTCCAGCAGAACGCAGTCCCATCGTACAAAGCCCTTCATTCAGAAGTGGTTGTTACAGAACGTTCCTGACTTCATTAATGCGGTAGATTGGCGCTCTAGGAGTCTGGATCTGAATCCTCTGTAGTCAGATTTGGAAAGGATGGCTTGTGGTAAGCCACACAAAAAATTGCAACTAATAGTGTGCGTACTGTAATAAATGAATGGCCTCGGCGTTTGAAGCGTTGTATCGACAACAGAAGGGATTGATTTTGAATACATTTGGGGAGTTAATTTTGTTCAGCCCACAAATGTTCAAAGATTCATTTGAATGCGATCATTAATTATGCTGAAATTAAAGTTTTTATTTTTAACCATATCTATGGCTCAACATAATTTGAATGACACCCAAAATATAACTACTAGTTTGGAAACTGATGACAGATTAGAATCAGTTACACCCGTATACACGTACTTCATTTTCAAAGCCACAAAAATGTTCCAGAAAAAAACCGTCCTTGTTCAGGTTCATAAACTCAAAACTGACATTGGGGACATTAGCTAATAGATATCAGAAAGTATCATATCTAAATTTAAAGTGGTATTATCTCTACCATTACAAAAGTAGCTCTTATCCATCAATAGACAGAAAAATTTAAGTTCTTACAGTTTTTACATCAAAGAATTATAATTCTATAAAGAATCACGAATAATCGAGCTTACATTTACTAATCCAATTAGCAACATTCGATTTGAAAATTGTAATAATCTTATAAGCGAACTACCTTATTGTCCACTATGACCGTATTACTATATGTATTAAAAAATCTCATGTAAATTGTAAGCAAAAGTTTGGGCAAAAATTCAACTTACGTGAATGTTATACTGCGTTTGTTCTTCTAATATAAATTAAAATTAAGTTAATCTCAGATTTAAAAACAGAAACTCCAAACGAAGCAGATTTGTTCTGAATGATGTGTTTTCTGCACGGGACTACGTTATATAGTACTGTAGAATCTGACCCTAACAATGCTAGATTTATTTTATATTCTCATTGCTGAAAACAAGTGAGACATTACATAAATATACATTCTTAACATGTAGGTTTGTTATTAACTGCTTAGTCATGAATATTTCTTTGGGATTATACAACTTATAATCAAACCAAATAATATATAATAGTTTATCCAGTTTTAACCATGATGCTCACTTCACAGCTGATTCCAGATAAAATCAAGCATGTAAAATGTACAAACAAACCCGGAATATCTAAAATAAAAGAAGTACTGTCTAATCTAATCCACCATTCAGCTTTTCTGTAGTTACACTGCTGGCAAAAATGTTATTTTATTAGATATGTCTCACCATAAAATAATTATTACAAGATATGTAACAAAAATTATATTAAAATCGCATACTTAGCTACATCTAATTTGAATAAAATGTAACCAACTCTATCCAGTCTAAACTTCATGGTTCTATACCATAATCTAAGTTATCAGGAATTAAACCGTAAATGCCAAATACAAGGAATTCTATATCGTATAACGATAGACACTAACAGCATAGATACACCTTATATTCGCTTCGCTGGTAACCTCTTCAAATTTAGACATTATAACTATTCTTGTATTTTCAGCAATCAGAATGAGATCAACAGTGTATTGGGAAATATTCAACCTAAGAAACGTTTCCTAAATTTTTCCTTCATAGCATAAAATGATATATTTATAATTAATATAAATTAATAATTATTATTGGCTTTCAGTTTTTCTTTAACAAGTTAATTAGACTTTATTATAATTGCAAAACGCACAATATACATTAACAACATACGTACTTCTAATATTAAGTATGACTTCTTAAAACACAGAATGCGATTACAATTTGAAATTTTAGATATATTTTTCTATTTGAAATCAATGTTTAGTCGTCTTCTGTACCATTTGATTATAAGCTAGCAATTTTCATAATATTCATATTAATCATAAGGGTAATTTGCCACCCTTTCTAACATTGAATTTATTTCTCTGAAGCTCTTATAGAAACCTCAATACTAACCACACATTGAAATATTAATCTTTAATGACAATTTTGTTATAGTTTTTAGAAACTATAAATTTCACCAATGGTTTAAAATTGGTTTAAATTTTCTAATGAAATATTTTTCAATGAAATGTTTCAAATAAGAATTAACTCGTTCTTAGAAATCCCGCTACAAAATAGACCACCTGTGATTAGAATTCAAAACAAATTTACTGAATTCATGTTGAGTGAGATTAATGATATAGTTAGTAAAAAAAAAGAAAATGGACAAAACTATAAAAGTATTCTATAATGTTCATAATATAGAAAAAATATTGGTGGAATGTTGTAGACAAAACCTCTATAAAATACGAAGAAAACTGACCAGACATAAAGACGTGGGACTTAGAAAAGAAAGTCTTCATAGTAGCAGATATCAGTTGTCCAGAAGACATTAGCATGATGAATATTAACAGGAACAAAGAAAGGGCTTACATCTATGCCAATCTAGAAACCCCTTCCGCAATACGTCATTAGATTTCTTTCTGTAATTATTGGGATATCTATCTAATTAAATCATTGTTCAGCCACTACTCATAAGAAACTGAGTTTCACATAGAAAAGATCTAGTTAATTAAGATATGACGAATATAGCTGTTATTTCTCTTACTGCTATCTAGCACCTTCGGATGATCTCAACCACTACACAACTGCTACTCGACTGCTACTCAGCACTCCTACCACGGTCAGACTACCTCTATTTATATGTCTTGGGAGATCCTACTTCTTCGCCTGGGGGCGTCGACACAAAAAATGACACATTAAATAATTTATGAAAATACGTAAAATATTCCATGTTTTATCTGTTGGTAAATACATATACATGTGTGTAAGCACACAAACATACAAATCCACACATGCAATTACATGCATGCACGCATATAATTTGCAAGTACGTACGTGACTACATAACTGTCCAGTTTTAGTTTTCTATAATTTTGGTTTCATAATTTTACCTATAATTTTGCGTTCATGACTTTTTTATCGGAGGACTTAATTATGGAAACTAAGTATTTCAGTACCAATATCAACAAGCAGAGTTTCACAAAACCAAAAAGGACATGGTTAATTAGACAATAATAATTATAAGTGACGTCATTAATTGAACGCTAAATGCATTTGAAATATTCTTGAGGTTGAGCCTATTGAGTATATATACACGTCAAAGTTTGAATGTTTACACATGCATAAGTCAATGCACAGATCAACACATTTAATATGCATTCATGGAAGCACACGTCTGCAAATACATCCATCAATGCTTACATAACCACACACACGAACGTACATACATTCAGATAAACTACGAACATAATCACTAAGTACAAATTGCTTGAGGAAAAGATTTCCCATTCATTACATCGAAACATTTCTGAGAATTTCCCAAGAATATTAACTTTCAACATTCTCATATGCGACAGTTCGGTGGATTGAATGACCCAATACTAGGATTGTTAACGACCACTTTAGTTGCTAAGTGTTTCTGTTAAATTTACCTCTCTTTATATATCTTCGTCTCTCACTTTCCCTTTCTTTGTTGGTTTTCCTCCTCTTCTCCCTCTCTCTCTGTCTGCCTGTCTGTCTCTGTCTGTCTGTCTGTCTGTCTGTCTGTCTGTCTGTCTGTCTGTCTGTCTATATGTCTGTCTGTCTGTCTGTCTGTCTGTCTGTCTCTCTCTCTCTCTATCTCTCTCTCTCTCTCTCTCTCTCTCTCTCTCTCTCTCTCTCACACACACGCATATCTTTTTCGTTTTCCGGTTTTTTCAATCAAGCGACTAGAATTTTTTCCACTGTTTAATGTCACACATGCATGCATTAAAGTACGTACGTACTTGCTTACGTACGTACGTATGTATGTATGTATGCATGCATGTGTGTGTATGTGTTTGTATGTGTGTGTGTGTGTGTGTGTGTGTGACAGCGCATGGCTTAATCGTTAGAGCGTTTATCACTTCCCGTGCGTTAAAATAATTCATTTGTTTGTTGTCTACACCATGTCTTCGTCTTTTGTGTTCTTTTTTTGTAAATTCTCCCAATATATATATATATACACACACACATAAATTTTTCTCTTATTGTAGACGCCTGGTCCTAATTCATATAAAACGGTTGATACATCCCTGTACCTAAACAGACCTCCAGCTTATTCTATTTTCAAGAGACTTGAGCCTTTAACAGGTAGCACGACAATACCAGGACCCGCTGCACATTATGAAGAATTGGTAAGCTATTCTCCTCTCTTACTCAATATTTTAACTCTTTAGAATTCAAACTGGCATAAACCAACCGAAATATTCACCCTGTTTCACCTTCAAACTGGCCATATCCGACCTCTCATACCTATCCTACAATATCATTCTAAAAATCTACCACTTCATAAAACCTCAAAGGTACGAAATAATGAATGATTAACTCAGCACAATGTGAATTGATAAACATTTCCTTTGACAGAGTATTCGGATCTTTTTACAAAACGGGGGCACCAGTTTTCATTTATGTTTTATGTAGTGTTTTTGGTACCGAAACACTTTTAAACTTCGTATACTTATCTATTTTGTGTTATAGAACAGAAAAAAAATTTTGTATTCGGATTTATTTCACGTAAAAAATTGTCTTATTTCGATAATTTGAACTAATCACTGACGTCTATTCAGTTCAAAACAGTTAGCGCTGTAACGGTGTATATCGTATTAATCCCCGTTAGTTCTGACATTTCAACCCTAACCCTAACCCT
>JARUKP010000595.1:0-11068 GCA_029874955.1 Octopus insularis | reverse complement strand
TCTCCCTTTCTCCAAACTTTTTCATTTTAAAAGAGGTTCTCTCTAATTAAAGACTTAAAGGGAAATAACTCCATGTAGTATCCTTAAATTAATAAGAGTCCCTCTATGTTAAAAAGGTCAATTGTAGCCAGAGGCTATGTTAAGCTATTACGGCTGATGAGAAGTATTCAGTCATTTGTTAAGAAGACAAATTACAGCAAAGAATGATTTTAGTAAAACAAGCAAGATAAATGAATTGGAATTAATAATGTTTAGCATTAATTTCAATGATTTTATTACCCTGTTTGGTGAAAGTGAATGGACTCTGATAAATTATTCCTCTTATAAAGATTACTTGGTCATTCCCAACACTCATTTGAATCTCTAAGTTACCTCACTTACCACTCACAATTCATTTCAGTCTCTGACACAGAATGGAAGTGTCTTTACTTATAACATGCATTTTAATATATTTTAAAGCTTCTTTAAAATTACAGAAGCTTCTCTAAAATTACAGAAATTATTTCATTTCATTTTGATTCTCATAATATTGTTATTTTATAGTGTGTTATGTGAATGAATATTCTTTAGTTTGTATAAGATATAAACTTGTGCTAAAAACTTTCAGTATAGTTTGGAATCATTTCTCTGATTATCTGATACTCACCCTACTATCCATATCCAAAATTTTAAGGTTTCAGTTTGCTTTACTTCTAAAGAAAATAGAAAATTTTTCTCAGCATTTATATTCATTTGTAATACACATTACTGTAAAAATTTTTTTTTTTTTTCATTCTTGGTAAAGTAATTTTGCTGTAAACATTTCTTCACCTCAGATCCCTGATGCTTAGTCTACAATTCCATAAATTTCTCATTTCATCCAGAGTCATTTGATTGTTTTTTTTGTTTTTATCTTACATAAAAAGGGAATAAGTTTTATTACATAAAGAGATCAAATGTGATAATCTTTTGTATATTCTGTTGCTGTACAACACCATTGTAATGTAGAATACAATTGACTTCTTCAACCATCTCTGCCTGACTACTGCATCATTTGTTTATCTTTTTTATTCCTATCCTATTTTGGTGTTATATACTTTGGCCAAAGTAGATTTTCAGGGATTTTTGCATCACCCATACAAGGCATTTTGTTTGTTCGTGATATATATCATTGCAACCTCTCCACAACATTGCATTTATTCTTTTTACATACATCAGCCGCCCTTCAAGAATGTAACAGTTGTAGTCTGAACCAAGTGAAGTAGGTGTTGTTAGCAAGAACCAAACTATTTGAAATACCTGATGAGACAGTCGATTTACCCTACAAACTTTTGTTTTTTTTTTTCACCTTCTCCAGGATCTTTACAGCTATAGCTCTAAAGTAAACTTTCATTACATTTCAGTTTCTAGCTAAATTTAAAGATTGAATTTCAAATAAACCAAGTTTGTAGTTAATTCTTGTAGGTCATAAATTATGTTTTTTTTCTAACAAGTTGAACTTACTGAGCTAGGTTAAGATATGAATATTATTTGCTAACACAAAGCTATTTACTGAAGTCTGACATACTTCAATTTTTTTTTCTCTTGGCATATTTCTAAAGTTAGAATCCTAAATTAAAATTTATTATCTCATCTAACTTCAATTTATTATTGTCTATTAAAACTGTAGAGACAATGTGGATTATGTGCCAAATCCAAAGAAACTGGTGAAAATCTCTGTCAGCATCAATTTAATCCCAAAGGCAACTTTAAAACATGTTGATATGTTTCATTACTGTGAGGAGTAGAAAATCTGTTCTGAGTTCTCGCTATTCAATGGGGAGTAAAGCATGACAAAGGTGGTATCAGGCCTTGCTGTAGGAAGTGAATGGAAAAATAATTCTTCTTCACTCACTGCCTGCAGTAAGATAAACAGCCTCACCTCCCATTTATTTTGCATGTGTGTGTTTATACCCTCCATATAAAAGTAAAAGGCTCTAATATTAGACTTTCTGCTCCACATGGTGAACTATCCTTGTGGGTTAATTTTTCAATATAATTAGTTGATTAATCTGTATAATAATTTGCATAGATAGTTAAGGCAGGAAGCTGGCAGACTCATTTATGTGCTGGGCGAAATGCTTATTAGCATGTTGTCCAGTTTCTACATTCTGAGTTCAAATTCCACTGAGGTTGACTTTTTCAGGGTCAATAAAAATAAGTACTAGTTTAGCAGCAGGTCAATGTAATCAACTTACTCTTTCCTCAGAAACTGCTGGCCTTGTGCCAAAATTTTTTCCTTCAGTTTGTGTAGATAGCTATTGTCCAGTTGTTTACAAATCTTCAGTTGACTTTTGACTTTTGAAAATCTTTATACAGTGTTTGTGAGTATGGACTAATATAATTTTGGTTATTCACTAAGGCACAATGGTAGAAAAATTGATAAATGAAGAAGGGCATCCAGCTGTAGAAACCCTGCCAAATCAGATTGGAGCCTGGTGTAGCCACCTGGTTCACCAGTCTTCAGTCAAATCGTCCAACCCATTCGACCTGCATAGAAATAGAAGCCAAATCTCCCTCAAATCACTCCCTACCATCTTAGAAAAGGACACATTGGATAATGATCATTAATGTAGTTTACTGCTGTCTCAAGAGGGATTAACAGCTTTTGTGCCTCGTGTAAGTTGTGCAAGATCATCTGCAGAATCTATACTGTTTTCATGTATGGCTGTGAGCTTATTTTGAAGTGACCAGAAGACATGTCAATCAATTAACTGGCTTTTCTATAAATATGGTGTAAGATATTTGTGTGTATAGTATCAGCACATCTCAGGTGTGAGACCAGTATTCCATTGTGTGCTTAACTGGGCTTTGTAGAGAGCTAGTAGTTGTTGCAAAGGTTGGGTTTTTTTCTGAACCTGAAGTTGACGGACAATCTTTGTGCAGCAGTTTTTACTGTTTTGAGGATGTGTGTTTGCTCTGGAAGAGCCTAGTATTTGAAGTAATTGTGAGGGTTCTAGTTATGTATTCTTGTTTAGCAATGGCAAGGAGTAGATGAGATAATATTCTCTTGATATGTACAGTGATTGTATCTTTTTACCTGTTCAAGAAGACAAGGTCAGCATGAGGTGTAATTACATGCAGATGACATTTGGGTGCAAAAGGTTAAAGAAGAATGAAAGTTGATATCATCTGCAAAGAGTGGGCATTGTTGGAAGTGACAACAAGTAAGACATTAAAGTATAGGAAGAAGAATATGGGTGGCAAAACCAAACCCTAAGGTATACCAGAGTTGATAGAGCACATCAGAGATACTTCCAGCAACCCATGTCTGTTTGTGTGACATCTGATTCAAGAATCAAGGGCAAATGAAAATCATAGGAGGGCAATTTTGCCAGGAGGTTTACATGCCAGATGTGCTTTAAAGCTTTGCTAATGTTGAATGGAGCAAAACTACTTTCATCTAATTTCCTGAGGATGAGAGCCCCTTGGTGAGTAATACAAGAGAGTATGTCCTCAATAAATCTGACTTTATGGAAGTCATATTGGTGATCAATTAAAGAGGAAGTGTGAGTTGATGAGGTCAATAGGACTTGTTGGTTTGAAGTGATTGAAGGTACTTTCACACTTGGTATGCATATGTGCAGGTTGGCAAGCCTGGTAAGGTAGTTTTTGAGATGTATCTAGTGCATGTAGTATGGAATCGGATACAAAATGGGCAGTAAATGTGAAGGCTTTCTTTGCTGATGTACTGCTTACAAAACCATCATGGTTCAAAAGTGGAGAACTGAAAAATTTCACAAGAATGAAATCAGCTTTACATATGTTTAGAGACAGCTCTTTTCTATTCTAGGCACGAGGCCCGAAATTTCAGGGGAGGGGGCCAGTTGATTAGATCAATCCCCAGTACGCAACTGGTACTTAATTTATTGACCCCCAAAAGAGTGAAATGCAAAGTCAACCTTGGCAGAATTTGAACTCAGAATGTAAAGAGAGATGAAACACCGCTAAGCATTTCACCTTGCGTGCTAACATTTCTACTAGCTTGCTGCCTTAGACAGCTCAAATATTATGCAGCTCAATACTTGCTCAAATAAACTCTGCAGTAAATCTTTCACAGTTTTATAACCCTTAATAATAATAATAATAATAATAATAATAATAAGCCACAGAATCATTTGTTGGTTATATAGTCATATGATCAAAATAATGTATTACTTTCAAGCTTTCGCATTACTTTTCATTATGCAGCATTCCACAATAGTTTTCATTTTTTCCTCACTTTCTGTGGGCTCTTATAAGACAGTTTGGCATTAGAATAGCTATAATAATTTCCTCCAGATCAGTAAAGCCTTTGTCTAGATAAGAACATTTAAATGCTAGTCAATCCTTCTGCCATCTGTGTCACATGTTTATAGGATTTAGCATTCGTTATTTCGGATTTTGAAGTCTTTTTCACTTGAACAGTTGTAGTTTAGCAGAAGTTGTGGATCACCAGACAAACATTTTGTCCTTTATCTCTATAGGATTATTAAAACAGGTGCCTATGATATACTGATTTGATACTGTCAACCTTCACAATTTAGTAATCATTCCTTGAACAGAAATTAAACTCGTTCTCTATTTTCTGTTTCTCATGACATCCACTTGACTTTCTACTAGTCCTATCATATTTTGAGTTTACTTGTCACCATTTCTTTCTGATTCTCTTGAGACCTATTATAATTTTATTTTACTAAGAAGCTTACAAGTGACATATCACTGCAAACTAAAATTTTTAAAAAATGCTATACAGTAAATTACAAATCTCATCTTTCCTGTATAATCATTCACAAAGTGACTGCCGCAAAGTAATATTTGTAATTCTAGGAAATTAGAGCCAGTAATGTTGCCTTATAATTATCTGTTTGCAAGAACGAGCAGTTGATTTCAACCCTAAGGGCTATAATTTTCTGTTATATTTTATATATAATTTTTTTGCTTTTCTATATTTTTATTGCTTATATAATTGTGTTACTACTACTTTTAAAACAAATGTTCTAACTGCCATTTATATCGTATATTCATTTAATTACTTTATGCAAAACCTCTCACTAATGCTACCAGGTTTAATACAAATCCAGTCATTGACTCAACTTAAAATTAGCATTTGAGGTGACTAAATTTGAATTCTATCTACAAATCTACTAAATACATATAGTAAAAGCAATGTTTTAAAACTATGTTACAAGGTACCAAGACTTGATTTGACTTTCAGAAATTATGTATTTGAAATTAGCAAGCTTATATTTAATACACAATATATAATTTTGTTAACAAATCTTTTGGATCTCTATTCACTTCAATGTTTGAAATAAACCTGTTTCAAGCCTCCAGTTTCTTAATAATATGTCTAATGCAGAGAGAACTTTCTTAGCTAGAAAGCAATAAGGTTCCACTCAACCCAGTATACCATCTTCATAATACTGTGGTTTCATAGTATACAAAAATACAGTCTGATTAATAACATGCAATTCTGAGTTTTAATTACTACCAAGATGAATTTATCTTGGTGTTTTTCCATCTCTCCCAAATCAATTAAATACTTAGTACTTGTAATTTGCTTTACCTAAAAGTCATGAAAAACTATGCCATTTCTTGTGGATATGTCTAAATATTCAATTACTTTTGCTTATACTGTATATCTGTTAATTCGTGTATGGAGCTAGCTTAATGTATATCACAAAGTATAAACATAGTAGCTAGGCCAAAATGCTTTATGGTGTTTGTTTTTGCTCCTTACATTATGAGCTCAAATCTTGCTGGAGTCAGCTTCGCTTTTCATCCTTCTATGGTTGATAAGATAAAGTACCAGCTCGTGGCAATGGATTGACTAAATTGTAAGAGCATTGGGTACAGTGCCTATCAGCATTTACCCAGCCTCTTTACATTTCTAATTTTGATTGTGACAACATGGATATCAAGCTGCTTTTCTCTTGGTCAATATCAATGCATACAGAAGGGAAACTTGCTGCATGGGTAATTGTTGGTCTTCTATGAAAAAAACAATCCTTGCCTAAGTTTGCATCGTGTTAAAGAACTTTTCAAGTATATATGCACAGTTAACCCCCACCAACAGAGGCCTAAAGATGAGAACGAACCTCATTTAAATTATAGAATGTTTCTGGTTATTGTTGTTGCTTCTTGTTTACTTTGAGTCTGTTTTACTTAAGATGCTATTTACAAATACCTGTATTTGTACATATTTTGTTTGCTTTAAATTATTGTGATGTGCATCTGAAGGTTGGTCCTTTATTAGAATATTTCTTGATACCCATCTAAAACTTAACTTATTGCTATTACATATTTCAGACCTTTCTTCGAGAAATTATCATTTTCTGAGTTATACATGTCTTTAATGGTGTTTTTTTTTTATATTTCTTCGACATGGCGTTTTTTTTGTTTTGTTTTTTCCTATTTTCTATTTACAATGCTTTGACTCTATTCTCTATGCATATCTACACACACATGCTTGTTACTATCATTTTAGTCCACTTTTTAGTAAGCCTTTCCTTGCTATTACATACATCTTACTCTTGCCTCTGTATTGTATGTACATTATCACCTTTGTGAATACAATCAACTTATAACTAAATTTATCTTGAAAAGAATTGTCAGAGACTTACCATTACAACAGAGTTGTATTCTGTAAAGTCTTTCAACAAGAAAAAAAATGTTGGTTCTGGCAAATGTACAGATACTCTCAGGCTCTGCTGTAGGTCCACCGTTGATGAATGAGCTAAGTGATGTTGAATGTTACAACAACATTTTTATATTAGTTAAAAATTCAGCTAAAGTAGAATTAGTAGCCTACCTGTGAGATGATCTGATTACTGCTCTGTCCATCTCTAGTTAATGGGAAAATAACAACAAGGTGATACCTTATTCAGCATATGACCTCAGCAGTTCCAATTTACTTTCTATAAAAAGAAGACAAATGACTGCCATTCTGATTGGTTTGTATTTTTATATTATGTTGGAGATTTGTGTTTCCAAATGCACTTTGCCAGTTTAACTAAGCATCTATTTAGCAGAGTAATTATTCACATTGATTTGTTAAAGTGTCAAACTGATTTTGCACTTTACCAAACTGACAAACACTAACTTTGATCAGAGTTGACTCTCTAGAATGCTCAAGTATGGCCTACATGTCTTATTCACAAATTTGGAACTGTTCTCTTTCTCTCTCTCTCTCTCTCTCTCTCTCTCTCTCTCTCTCTCTCTCTCCATTACACACAATTATCTTAAATGTATCTAAATGAAGTCTGTCCAGTTGGTTAACAAAGACTCCCTCATATGTGCACTATTTCTTCTTTACTCCTTTCCAATAATGCCTACAGTAGTTTCTGCTCCTCTTAATCGACAGGTTGTGTACCAATTTTTGTCTGACACACCCAATGTACTTACCTATTGTATCTCCTTTTGTCATGCCTATTGTATCACCCTTCCAAACACCATGCTGGATACTTGGCATCTCCCAATCAATCCTCCCTAGAATTACTTTCCTCCTACTTGTCCTACAGATAGATGTTCAAGATTAACATCAACTGCATCATTTTCGTCAATCTATACAAAGTTCCATGGTGATTCCCTTTTTATTCTGTTATAATTAATAATTTTGTAAAATACAATTGATTCTTAGTCATGTTTATTTCTGTGAACACAACCTTCATTTTTTTAGTGGGTGAGCAAATGAATAGTAGATGATAGAAGTTGGTATAGTTAATATAAGGTTTGACAAGCTAAAATTACTGTATTAAAAGATAAAGGCACAAGGGTTGAAAAGCCATAATGTTGAACTTCTCAGTGAAGTTTTCATTTCAAATCCTGCTCTAGTTGTAATGTTGTGCCAATCACAAGATATGTTATTCTACTTATCTCATACTTGTGTAATGGAAACAGACATCACTATCACACAATGATGAATGGTTAACATCTGTCTCTGTAAAATATAAATAACATTTTTCTCCAATACTTCATGTATAATTATCCAAACTTGCAAAACTACTCTGCTATCTATGTTAACATTAAAAAATGGTAGCACAAAAATAGATGTTCATTTTTGAAAAATTACATCCTGTGAAAATGCTCTTCAGCTTACTATGTCATTTAATAAAATTTGATTTCAACAAAAACAGATATAAGACTAATTTAAACTATTGTCTCTACTGAATTAGTTTTATTCTTCGTTGGTGTGTAATTAACCAATATTTATAAGTATAAAAATCAAGGTTTTTACAGTGAAGAATTGAGAGGCTGTAGTGTGAATGCATTTGCAGTAGCTTGCAAGTGAGATTATTTTAGGATGTATATGTACTTGCAAGCATGGACATCTATCTATACAGCCCTGCCACCTTTGAATCCAGTGGAACATCCCAGTTGTGATAGTTGGAGGGAGAAAGGGCTACACATGCACTGAGTTAGTACTCATTTTCAGCTGAGTTGACTGAAGCAACATGAAGTGAAGAATACAACACATCATTCAGTCCAGGAATTGAACTTATAATCTTAATTGTGAGCTCAACATCTAAACCACTTGGACACACAGCTTCATAAAACTTGGACATTTCAGCTATGAAACAAAAACAAGTTGTAAACTTATGTCACCAACCAATCGATCAGTATCAATAATAATAATTTCAATAAACATTAGAGTGTAGAGGTAAGCTTCTGGTTAGCTTAGTTAACTACTAAAGTTGTATTTAGCCATTCCTACTTATATAATGCAGCAAAAGAGAGGAGTGGGGGCTCTATACATTAAATTAAGATGTAAATACCTGAGTCTTCTACAGGAATGTGTGCCCTTGACGTAATTTTCAGGCCAAATCAGCATGACATATGTGACAAGTTTAGACCTTTGAAATACATGGACACTCCACTCTATGGGTTTTGATACAGTTCCCGTCTATTAAATTGCTTTCAAAAGACTTGGATTGAGCAAAACCTCAGTTAAAAGACACTTGTTGACTATATGCCAATCCAGGGCCTCTTGATGGCGAAACAAACTTCTTATTCATTCTGTGCACTTCTTTCTCCCTTCACACAACTTGAAAATAACTTGAATATCTTACACTCTAACATCCTCATCCCTTAAAAATCTCCCAGTCTTTGTCTTTTAGATTTAACTTTTTTTTTAAAGAACTCACTTAGAATGATTATATTAGATCTCTTGCTAAATCTGCCACAATGAAGTTGCATCTCTATACTGAGCTTGCCATCATCATTATCATCATCATCATCATCATCATCCATTTCCCATGCTGGAACAGGCTGGATGGTTTGAATGGAGCTGATAAGGCCAGGGGGCCGCACCAGGCTCCATTGTCTGTTCTGACTTGTTCTCTACTGCTGGATGCCCTTTCTAATGCCAACAACTTTACAGAGTGTACTGAGTGCTTTTTACATAGCGCCAACACCAATACTCTTTACATAGCACCATTCTTCATTTTTAAAGTCTCTTATATAGAATGCGGTTTCACATATGGATATTTGATTGTTTTTTCTCTTTCATTGATTGAATTCAAGAGAGTTCCTAACATTATTGAACCTGTTTTGGCAGCTAAACTTTAACCTCTCTTCATCTCTATTCTATAAATACTTCCATAGTCATTGTTCTGACAAAATTTCTTGTACCTCCTAAGGTTACTAATCAAATGGCTTGTGTTTCTACTAATTCTCATCCTTTCCGTGTTATTGTCACTCCACACACACACACACACACACACACACACACACACACACACACACACACACACCTGTAAAACTTGTTTGTAGTCTAGCAGCTTCTTTCCTTGATCATCTGTTTTATGGAAAAGAGTTCCATTAGACAGATATATATATAAATACAATCTCAATTCTTCTTAGTTTTGCACTGATCATTTTATGATTTTTAGGGATACCTTCTCATTAGATTGTTTTTTTTCCTTTCCTTTTATAACTGCCAACTGGTTTGCTTGAAGCTTGTTTTAGTGTTGATTTCTTGCCACTCTGTTGGGAGGGACTTTCATTGGAAAAAAAAATTAAGGAAGCCTGTCATATCTTTCTCTTTCTCTCTCTCTCTCTCTCTCTCTCTCTCTCTCTCTCTCTCTCTCTGTATGTATGTATGTATGTATGTGCATATATATGTCTTTGTAGTGAGTTGTTTACATCCCCCAGTTTGGCAAAAGAGCCCAATAGAATAAGTACCAGATTTAAACAAATAATATAAGTACTGAGATTGATATGTTCAACTAAAACCCTTCAAGGTGGTGCCACAGCATGACCGTTGTCCAATGACTGAAACAAATAAGTGCACACACATACATTCACATATAAAGCACATAACCTGAAACAATATGCTAATGTAAGGGGGCTCCAAAAGGGTCTCAAGGAGTAGCATCACTGCCTTCCTGGGCTAGTTTTCCACCACATTTCTTAAAAATCATGGTAAAGTCCTTGGTCTTGGGACTATTCATGTCTAGAAACTGAGGTTGGGATAAGCAAGGGCATGCTCCAAAAGCCTCATGATAACGAAGGAGAATGGGCACCAGCCAGCCAAAGGTTGCTATAGCATTGAGGTAGATCTGGCTACCTCCATTAACGAGAACAAAACCCAGATTTAAGACACTGGTTGATGATGATGAATGCTCTTATATTACAGAAATAAAAATGTAAGGAATCTATTATGAAAAGTCCTTCTGGATTAAACCTACTGACATGTTGATATCCAGGAATTGTTTACTTTTAAATGTGATAAAATGGTTTTAATTCTTTATTTTAAAGGGTTCCTTTTCCCTTTTCTAATTGTATTTTTCAGGATTTCTACGCTGTTAAAAAATGGAATATAATCCAGTGCTACTGGAATAAAATATTAGTAAGTACAAAGAATTTAAGTCCTTTTTGTCTCTTCAACATAAACACAAAATTAGAAACTGATATATTTTGAAGTGGTGGGGCCCAGTTAGAATTTTCTTCAGGTCGAGTAGCCCATCCTGCTCAAAAGGTCTCTGAATAAGGTTTAAGGATGTTGAGCAAAACACCCATGTTTCCAAAGGTGAATTATTCAAACCCCAAAGAATTCCTCTCAACACAT
>JARUKP010000594.1:0-11072 GCA_029874955.1 Octopus insularis | reverse complement strand
ATAAGTATTAGGCTTACAAAGAATAAGTCCTGGGATCAATTTGTTCAACTAAAGGTGGTGCTCCAGCATGGCCACAGTCACATGACTGAAACAAGAGTAAAAGAATAACTAGTGTCATCACTTGGATATTGGTTATTTTACAGGAATTAACATATCATAAAAAGTAATGGTAGAGCTATCTCTGAACAGTTCAGGCATAGCGCTTATGAAGGAGCAACAAATTGAACCTTTCTGAGAAATTTTGTCATTAAATGTTTAAAGCAGCAGTGACTGTAAAGCTTATTATGAGTGACCTGACAAGTACAAACTGGTCAACCACAAAAGAATTTATCTTTAAAAGGAGCACAAAAAACCAGGTGCTAATTACATGCTTCTCATCTGCAGTTATTTTGAAAGCTTTTGTCTGGCCAAGTAGGTTAAAGTTGTGTGAAAGAATGCTCTGACAGGGAAGTGTAAACATAACCCAGCAGGGGACTCACCCTAAGGGACAGGTTAATTCTTTATTGCCTGTCACCTGTTAGAAATGATGACTAATATTTGTCAATTGTTACGAGCGATTTCAAGGTATGCTAAATATACCTTAAAACATATTTTTAATATCCTTGCTATTAATACAGCTTCTCAAATATACAGCCTATTCATTTAAATAGAAAATGATAAGTGATAGGACCACAGGAGTTACAATTGTATTTTAAATTGCCCTCTGTTGTAACTAGTGAATTTCTAAACCACAAGATGTTAATGTCCAGATTATATATCATTGCTATTATGCAAAAGTGTTGTAAGTCCAAAACATTCATTTTTCAGAAAATGAAAAAATAGTTTCAGCATTCCATTTCTTTTTACATTAGCAACAGTATCAGCTTAACAATGATACTTTGTTGGGTGCATAAAATTGTAACTCTATGCATGTATAATATTTTCAGTCAGAAATAATTTTGCAAAACTGTCGTATGTGGAACTTACTACACTTCTGGAAAATGCTAAACCATTGTACTACACTTTGACAACTTTCATATCTTAACATCTAAAGCAGCTGGAGATACAATAGTTTGACCAAAAGAACAGGCTATTGCAAACAAAACTAAGTATTAAAAACAAAATGCATTTGACCAAATTTGAACATAATAGCAACATAACAGCAACAATATATATAAAATTGTCCCTGGTTTGGAGGTGATGTTTTTTGTATGTTTGTTTACAAGGTTCAAATTCCAACTTATACATCAATACATATGATAAACCATTACAGAGATAGACTGGTGTGGAACATGTGAAAGTGTACTGATTATATGAAGATTATAGATTACAAAAACTACGTAGACAATTATTAAAAGGTTATTACAGTGATGTAGTAGATACAGAATAATTGGGGTATTGGGGGGGGGGGACAAATGACTAATATAATACGATCACTTGCATGGTTCAGAATTCAGTTAAGGCAGGACAAGATTATTAAAGGTGAAAACAGCTCAGGAAAATTGGAAAGTGAAAACACAAAAAAGGGTGATGAGCTGCATGTATAAACAGCTAGAACAGAGGAGGGGGGGTGCAGAGAAATAGGGACTAGTTAATCAAAAGAATACATAAAATACCTACTTGTGACTCCTTATCTCCCACCACAATGCACACAAATATTTACATTCACAAAATTGTTACTGTCTTAAGAAACCAATTGTTAATACACAAAGGAAATCTGAATAATTAAAATCGGACAGAACATTAAAAAAAAAAGTCTTGTTTAAGACAAATATTTTTTTTTTAAATGAAGACTTTCATATTAAGATAAAGAATATATATAATCCTCATTAAAGATAACAAGACAAAGAAAGAAAAATTATTTTATGGCAGGTTTACAGAAAAAAAAACACTGAAAAAAATAGAAATAAAATGAATGAGTTTCTATAAAGCTGCTTGATCTGATCAATGCAGCTGCCAAATTATCCTCAGTAAACTCTCTAGCATCTTTAACCCTTTTTGCATTTAAACTAGCCATATCCAGCCAAAATATGCTACCTGTTTTATGATCTAACCAACCCATCACACCTACTCTTCAATGCCATTCTAAAAATACACAATCCCAACGTCAAAGATTATTGAATCTACAAAATAACGCATGCTTAATTAAAATCAATGTGAATGAAAAAGCATTACATTTGACAGAATAATCTGTCAAGTAAAAGGTTAACAGAAGGAGGCCAAGACAGTGTTCATAGTAAAAGAAATAAACTGACTAAAACTTGAATTCCAACAAGATGGCAAAGTTTGGTGTGCCTTAACAGAGTATAGGGAACAGACATTTGAGAAGTAAAAACAAACAAAACTGACTAGGACCAACTCAATAACAATAACTAATGGATTCCCGATTTAAAATAGTCTATTCCTCTCTGTAATACTTTTGTACATAAATGGTTTCTTGAACCAATAAAATAGGGGTCATAACTATGTGATTGTTTGACTTATTAGAAATGGTAGTTACACATTCTACCATCTTAACCTTTTAGCATTCAGATTGCTCAGTCAAATATAATGCTTATCTATTCACATTGTTTTGAATTAATCATGCATTAACTCATAGCTTTGAGATTTCAATAATGGGATTTATTTTCCAGAGTGACATTGTAAGATAGGTGTAAAAGGCTAGATTGAGCCATTAACATAAAACAGGTAGAATATTTGGGTTTGATATGGTCAATTTAAAGAGTTAAATAAGTTCGCATTGAACAATATACCTTCTCATATACAAAAAAGAATGGGATGCTTACAGCTTGAATACTTTTTTGGTTATAGGCCTAAAATCAAAACTTACATGTCATATACAATATGTCCTGCTTTCCCTACCCCACACATCTTTTCCCCTCTCACATCTTCCAGTTTATATTTATACCTTCTTTTTGTAGCATTTTTAGCTTATGACCATATTCAAGCACTGCCTACTTTCCCATAATTTAACTAGTGTCCCTTATTCTCTTTCTCCATAAAAACAAAAAAACAAAAAAAAAGAATTAACTCAATACACCATGCTAAAAGACATCAGGAGATTAACAGCTTCCCAATACAACAAAGACACTATGGTTACATAAAGAGAACAACACTTCTTTCGAGTGACTGGTGCTTAATTACACTAAGCTCCACCAAACAGTGATACTTAAGGAGGAGATCATCAAATCATGATAGCACACATCCATCTCCCAAATAAACTGGTTGGCTCCCAAAATTAGGTATTAGTGGTAATGCTTGTAATGGTGAACATGGTGTGTTGGCAATGATGGTAAAAATATTGACGATAATGACCATCATGGTGGTGGCAGTGACAGCCAACACAGTGCATAGAGTGGTGGTAGTAGTGGTGATGGTAGTAATAATAAACATGGTGATGAAGGTAATGATGATTGTGGTGATGGTAGTGGTAATACTAGTGACAATGGTAATAATGGTAAGCATGGTGATGGCAACGATGGTAACATGGTGAGGGTAATGATCATGGTGGTGAATATGGTTATAGTAATGATTGAAGTAGTGAACATTCATGTGGTAATGATTGTGATAGTGGACAATGGTTATGGTAATGGTCAACACAGTGAAAACAATAGTGATGGTCATGGTAATGATAGTGATAATCAACATGGTGGTAATAATAATGATGGTCAACATGGTGTTGGTAATGATGGTGAACTTAATAGAGGTGAAAATGATGACAGCACTGAAGTTCAAGGAGTGAAGGATGAGTGACAATAGTGTTCAACCATTCTTAAATACTGCTGGCAGTTAAACTATTACTTCAGACTAAGCCTCTTTTATATTCTCATGGTTCCCAATGCCATTTCTTAAAAGCAATGCAGATCTCATGCTTTTTAGAAAAAGTGTATTAAGTGTTTCCTTTTTATTTCCCATACACACAAAGACATTTCTTGTTTCAAAATATATATTTGTGACAGAGGCAGTATTAATACCGAGAGATAATATTTATCCTCAATTAAACATGGATCATCTGTTAGAACAAATTATACTGCGAGAGTTACCATGACAGAAACTCCCATATTGGATTTTGGTGCAAAATATTATTTCTTGTTTCATGATTAAATTTTTTTTTTCAATTGCTGGTCTGCTGGTGAAGCAAGGGGTCCTTTCCTCTTCCCAAAATATGCCCAATCAAAACACAAACTGCACACAAGAAATATTGCAGCACAGTCTAGTTCTTCATTTGTCAATTAGTTATATGGCCTTGTATTTAAATAAGAGGTTCTTTTTGAAATTATGTGGTTCCAGGTTTGTTCCCACTACCCAGTACCTTAGACACACGTTCTATCTTATCCTTAGATCCACACAATCCTTGAGAGTATAACTGACTAAAAAGAAACAACTGAATGAAAGATCAACAGACTGCACTTGTTCTTTAATTGTAGACATAGAATTAATCTGTTGCTTGGTTTAACACGTTCCTCTGGTTTTTCAGAACCTCGACAAAGATCTCACTGTTGCAATGTTCAAACCAGATCGCCAAACAGAGACAGATGTGCTGCTTCCTTACTGCAGCAACTAGCATGTCACGGTTTTTCCTGCCCCACCACAACCAATCTCCACTACCAATCTTAGAGCCCTTGAAAAAAGCCATAACACTGCCCTTTTTCCTCTTGCTAAAGAGTGCACATGTGTGTGTGTATGTGTGCATGTGCATATATGATTGCACAAAATGCCCCTCTTCCGCAATAATCACACATTTCTGCTGACACATTGCCATGTCCACTAAATTTTCAAGTGCATATTACAGAGGGGTGGGGACTAGAATTAATCACCAAAAAATTTGAAGAATCTAGAAATGTCTCCCTGTAGCTAAAATAGATTCAGTAAATATCCTCTGAACTATTGTTTCCATTTCCATACTGCTTTATCCAAAGCATTTATTTGACGAATTTATACATAATCTGAAAACAAGTATGAGTTAAGCTAATTAACCAATTCTATTGAAAGTTATGTTTTAATATATAAAGATGCATGAGGCAAAATGTGCAATAGACCACTTTATAGATAAAATGTTAATTATATGCTTGTTGAAGAGATAGCTTTGAAATATTGCAAAAACTAAAGAATAAAAAGGATGCTGATAGGAAAACTTTGCATAAGTAAGTCAAGCTAAATATAAAGCAAACTTAATCTACCTAAAGAACAATGCCAACTGAATGTGATGGGTGGGGTCCCTTAGCCTAAATGGGCTGGTATGCAGTTAGTACATGCTTCTTGAAAAGAAATAGAACCTAGAGGCAATCGTGATTGCTTCCAATGCAGTTTTGCTATTCTTAACAGTTAGAGCACAGATTTACAAATCTTTATGTATAGAGTCTGGCTGGCACCTTAGCAGTAAGATAATGATCTGTCTACACACAAGCAGGTTATTCAGTGATAACTTCAATAATAATAACACCAACAACAATCAAAGCTCTGAATTAAGAGACAAGACACAGAACAAATTTAAAACTGGCAACGTTAGCTTCTGGCACAATTTACACAGCTCAATATTTCTTCTTCTGTCATGAGTGAAGGGGAAAATCTATAAGTTTCGGGCCCCAGGGGAAAGCAAAGTATCGACATTATGTATGTATAAATAGCATTCTTTTTTTATTTACTTTTTGTTGTTTTCTCTTTCTTGTGCTTCTTCTTCCAAGCTGACATAGCTTAGGCATGTCTCTGAGGCAACATTTGGAACAATTCCAGTGCACATAATATTGGCATACTATTAGAGAATAAGGTGACACAGGGCAATTGTAACATATATTATTGCAGATGAGGTTTTATGAGTGAAGATCCTTCATATTGCCAGCCTATTCAACACTTATAGGACTACTATTATATAAATACAAAAAACATTTACACTTTATAAAATACTTTGCCTCTCTTTGATCTTAATTCCAAAATTTAGATTAAATTTTAAGTGTTTGAATTCATAAACATAAGTCTATGTGGTGAAGGGCATTATATATTCTCTAGTAGAAGAAAATGATGCAATCTGAAATATTTTATACCAAAATTTGGAAGTGCATTAGAATGGATTATTCATTAGATGGATGATAACATCAATTTATGGTGAGAACTGAGGACCGCTCGTTTGGACTGTGGAACACAAGAAAAATTTAAGAGAGAGAGAGTCAATAGGAGAAAGAGAAAAAAGAGAGCAAGTGAAAAAATGGAGAGAAAAGTGGAAGAAAGAGAGAGAAATTAAGGGACAGCGAAAAACAAAAGGAAGAGAGACAAAAAGAAAGACATGAAAAAAAAAAAAAAGAGATGAGGATTACAAAAGGACTCAACTGTGATATCAGTCTAGGATATTTGTTGTTTTAGTTATTCTTGTTTAATACCACATCAGTAGGCCTATGACAAAATATATTACAGTCCTCCCCTACATTATCCACTACATAATTCTGCAAGTGTATTTAGGTCTATATTACTCTGTCTCTCTCTCTCTCTCTCTCTCTCTCTCTGTTTTCAATAGCATGGAGTGATTTGAATACAATGTGACTATACTTTCTAACCATGAACAGTTTCCACTTTAGCTCATTACAACTTCTTTTGTAACAATTTTTACAACTTTATTATGTGAAGGGCTAAAAAGGGTGTATATATTCAATCCCTTTTAATATCACCCTACCTGACACTGCTCCTGGTTCTAGGACATAAATTTCCTGCTTTAAAGTAATTTAAATTAAAACCTCCCATCAGAATTTTAGGTTAATTTTGGTTCCTCAAACCAGCTTGACCCATTTGATACCAACCTGTCTCAGACGGTTCTTAAGTCTATGACAGAATTTTCCTGTTTAAAGTGATCTAAATTACAATTTTCCATCAAAATTTCATGTTAATTTGTGATAATGACAAAGTTGTTTTACTAAACTCTTCATTATTTTCAAAATTATTTAAGACAGGAGCAGTAGATTTCAATAGGAATATGATAACAAAAAGTGTTAATAACAAAATGATTAATATCAAAATAGGACTGGATGAGAGGAAGACATTCTGTGACAATTTTGAGGGCCTGCAGATATTTGAAAGTCATACTGTACTGTCAAGTAAAAAGATGTAAGCATCCTGCTAAGTAAATAACTAGGAAAATGTTTCCTTTTGCAACTTCAGTTGTTTTGTGAATGTTACTTTGGGGGAAAATTGAAGCTGGTAGGAATAATGAATGCAGGAAGCAAATGGTTTAGCTATCACACTGACATAGATAATAACCAGTTTTGTTAATATATTTTAAACTCAGTTCAGCCTTGATCAAACAGACTTCTAAGATGATGATAATGATGATATACATACATACACATATCTATCTACATACAAACAAGTGCACAACACATACATATACAAACATATACACACACACACACGTATATATATACACATACACACACACATATATATGCAGGCAACATACTAGTATATCTATTTATTGTTACTTATTCCTAGGTCATTCCTGATGAAGCAGAAAATCAATCACGATTACATTAGCCAATGTCTCATTCTTTTTTTTTTTTAAGCAGTATAGTGTGATTTCACAAAGATCTTTGTTGCTAAATCTTGCAAGCAGGGCAACTATCTGAAATAAGGCTCATAGAGAACTAGTTACACAAATAACATACATAAATATAATATATGCAATGCTAAAATGACAAATTCTAATGCAACTTTTCACCACACTGCCTTACAGCATAAACAAACTATGACAAGATGATGAAGATTTGAGCAAGTTGTTTTGGGGAAAGTGTGGAAGTTAAGGTTCAAAAAATGTGTTTGGTTGTATGTGCAAGAGAGGTAGGAAATGAGAAAGAGAGAGAGAGAGAGAGAGAGAGAGAGAGAGAGAGAGAGACAGACAGACAGACAGAGAAGAACAGAAAGTCAGAGAGAGAACAGAAAAGAGAGGGAATAAAAAGTCAGAGAATGAGAAGCAGACAGAGAGACAAGAAGAAAGAGTGAGAGAGATCGAGACACATATTAGAGATAAACATATCTAAAATCCATGGAAAAATGGTTAGAATGTCGTTCCACTAAAAGTTTTGTCAGAATTTGAGAATTCAAAATATTTTGCCTAGTTTCTATAGTCTATTTTAGCAGCACTGAGTGGAATCGTGAAAACATTAAGTACACATATGCATGCATGTGCATGTGTGCATTTGCACACAGAGAGAAATGCATTCGAGAAAGTGTGTGTGTGTGTGTGTGTGTGTGTGTGTGTGTGTGTGTGTGTAGAAAGTCTTACAAAAAAAAAAAAAACAAACAGTTTCAAAGTAGATTTGCAGTGGAGATTCCTTTGTAATCATTTCCTGATATAAGCAATGGAAATGAAAACTTCAGTCAAGATACTCTTCCTAGTCATGCATTTGGTTATCAGGTCTTAAACTCCAAATTTGACATGGAAGAAGAAGAAAGAAAAGCTATAAATTCGAAAGTCATATCCTTAAAATTTTTTCACAAGACTGATCTTAACTAATTCATTGCATCCATTTTCTCCTACAAATTATTGCTTAGTTCCAGATTCACTCTGATAGTGCAGACATATAATTAAGTATGCCCCCTCATAATCATCTCTTCTATTACCATCATTATTGTCATAATGTATCTAGGACTACAATATGAAATGTGTCCTTTTTTTTTAGATAACAGGATGTGAATTGAATGAGATTTGGCTGCTGTTTCCAGCAGGTCAAACAAAAGTATAGAGGCTCTTATGCAAGCTCATTTCATTTATTAGTTTATACCAAAGACAAGCCAAAATATAAAACTATATTTTGCACAGTTTTACCATGTAGTTGTGTGTTAAGAAGTTTGCATCCCAACCACATGGTTGCAGGTTCAGTCCCATTGCATGGCACCTTGGGTAAGTAACTTCTACTATAACCTCAGGTTGACCAAAGCCATGTGAGCAGATTTGGTAGATGGAAACTGAAGCTAAGCTCGATATCTATATGCATGTGTCTGTGTCTGTTCCCCCCATGACCACCACCACCTGACTATGAGTGTTGCTGTGTTTACATCCCCATAACTCAACACCTCAGCAAAAGAGAATAAGTCCTAGGCATTAAAAAAAATTCCTGGGGTCAATTTGCTCAACTAAAACCCTTCAAGATGGTGCTCTAGCATGGTTGCAGTCAAATGACTGAAACAAATAAAAGAAAAAACACTCAGAATTCTGGTAGAATGAGGCTTGTTACTGCCTGTAAGAAAGAAGATAAAACCAACACAAAATATCTCCAAATTATTCGATTTTTGCCAAAATAAAACACTTAACACTGATAAATCAAACTGAATATAATATAATTCACTAATTTTCCACAGCTATGGACAAATATGAAAGTATTACTTCAACACTGCTTCTCTGTTGAGGCTTTGTTTCCATCATTAATTTACCATTTTTACATTTACAGCAAACTTAGGATTGCTGGCATGTTGCAGAGCGGTTTATTAAACCCTTTCCGAAGCAAAGGTAGAACAACAAAGGCAGATAATGAAGAGATTTGTATTCACAAAGAGAACATATAAAAGTATAACAATCAATCAGGGGTGAATAGACATCTCTGAAACAGAAAAGAGGGAATACATACATCTGATTGGTTGGTGGTGGTAGTGGTGGAATATGAGTAGGCATACATACAGACACTCACGCTCACTTGCACACACACACACACACACACACACACACACACACTAACACAAACATACACAGCATGTGCACACAAACATACACAAACATAAACAGTATGTGCGCGCACACGCATGCACACACACACACACACCAAGTAAGTTCTGCAAAGAATGGCTGGAAGAGAGATGCTGAGTCAAGATAATAATATCACAAACACAACAGCTTTTAACAAATTGACAGTCTATAATATATAATACTCTTCAAGCTGAACCTATTTTCCTGTAAAATGGAAAAAAGCCCTCCCAGAAAAGACACGAGTTGTTATTGTCATTATTATTTAGCCACAGGTCAGCTCTTATCAAGAAAACCTATAATCAAAGGCATTCCACTCACAACTGTCATGTCCCATTATTCAAGCTTAGTCTGCCCACCAGACTAGGTTTTCCAATGTCTTTTCTCTTGCAAGACAGTTAGGAAGTGGTTTAAAAGATTTAACTGCTACTGCTAGCAAATCAGGTTCTCACAGTGTCATTCATCCAAGTAGCCAAGATATCGATGAGCTGCAGGAACTACTTTATCTTAAGACATTTTTTTGCTCAATACTTCTATTTGCCTAGGTTTGTCCCATACAACACAAACAGATCTTTCTCTCGAATAAAGATAAATCCATTATTTATAGATTTATTTTCCCAGACATTTTGAGCAGACTATTTTCCTTTTATTTCTTTTTACTTTTTTTTTTTTTGAGGGTGATGATGTTAGCCATCTCATTTTTCCATGCAAGAAGGAGCAGAGTAGTTTTTTGCTGGAATAATATTTTTTGTACATTTAAATTTGTGCGTATAAATTATGATACTAATATATAACAGCCCAGATAACTTATAATTAGTCGTATTTCCTATCTTAACTTAAACCATTTTGCTTCTGTAAACATGCCATACAATGGTAATGAGTAAACAATTCTTACATTGCCTCTATCTACAAATTTATTTACAAAATACTGGCTTGTTTGCCCTTGATGGTTCTGGAATAAATTTCAAAACACACCCATTTGAAGGCCAAAGATGTTTACTACCATTCATATACATCACCATCATTTCTTTGTTTTTGTTTATTTTGTTTTGTTTTTCCAGCGGATAGGCGCAGTTCCAAAACCAAAAGATATTCAACTGTAGAACGACAGAGCATGCATAACAATTACCAATAAGAGACTGACAGAGACAAAGAATGGACAGACCCAGTTTTACTTGCAAAACAAAAACATTTAATTTTAATAATTCAATTAACAATCATTAAAATTACACCCCACCCCATCTATTGCAATTCAAAAAGATATTTTGCACGTAAACCTAAATTAACACTTCTGTTACTTAAAAAGGAAAGCAATGATAATAAGGGTTTCAAATTTTGCTACAAGGGCAAAAATTTTGGTAGAGGGGATGAG
>JARUKP010000593.1:0-11073 GCA_029874955.1 Octopus insularis | reverse complement strand
CAGTTATTACATGGCTTAATGTGTCCGTCATTTTAGGTAGGCAATGATTTGAGGAAGATTCTAGTGCTAATCTCTCCGTTGTATTTGTATAAATTTTAACGACATTGGTGTCTGTGCAAAATTACTGCACTTCTTTAGATACCACATGACGACAAATACGAGTGATTTCCCTCAATTTCACAGAAAGAGACTCCAAATCGGTGACATTAGATCAGAAATATAAAAACTAAAACGAATAAAAAATGTAGCTCCCCCACTTCTTGAAATTTAATATCACGAAAACATTCTTCTATAAAAAAAATAGTGAACGAAAGCTTAAACATTAAACGACCTGGAAAGACAAATGAAGGAGCTGTGTGAACTTGTTGGGGACCACATTTAGCTACTGCACGGTTACTATTGTTTAACCTGAAAGAAGTGAGCCCCGACCACAACAGTAGAGCAGATGACCTGTTTCGGTTGAGTTACGTGAATTTTGTGTATGCCCAACATGCCAAACTTCCAAAAAGTTACAGACGGCAGTGCAATATCCAACCATTTCTACAGTTGTGAAGCAGGATAAGACAACCATAAATCTGGCAAGGTATATCTCAAATTGGATATGTAATTAATATTTGGAGCTGTGACAGATATCAAAGGAAACAGTATTTGTAGGTTAGGGGGTATTGATTTGTGTAAATTGAGTATCCATGGTGCATTAAAAGAAAACATTATATATTTAACGATGTTGTTTCTCTATACTGGATAATTTATTGATTATGGTTTTAGTGGATTTCGATTTCATTTTACTTTCTTTTAAAAAGTTTTCTCAATAAGGTGTGAAAGTTGTAGGGTTGATGTAACCGTGGGCATATTTGCCTTGTGTGTGTGTATGTGTGTGTAGGTGTGTGTGTGTGTGTGTGTGTGTGTGTGTGTGTGTGTGTGCGTGCGTGTGTGTGTGTGTCTGCGTGGTTTGTTTATATTGTTGAGTGTAGTAGCTAGCTGTATTTGATATTCTTTGGTACAGCTGATAAGAAGGGAGATAGCAGATGCTACATTTAGTCTGTTTGTTCGGAGTTAGGTTTCGAGATAGTTCCTGTCAAGCTGAAGTTGTGCAGATACGTGTATAGATCCAGTGCTGCTTGTTATTTAACCCCAGGCCGTAATCGAGCTGTAAACATATCTTCATTTTTGTATTCAGGACTCAACGTTCTCCACTGTAACTATTTATAAATTTAAGAAGTTAGATTATAATTTGAAGGTGATTGTGCAGCTACTTTAGCCAATCCCACGACCTGATAGAAGTACCCGCCTTGTTAGTAACAGCGGTAATCAATGCCATTCGACCATTGAATTGATATTCGTAACGGTGTTAGTACTGTTTATGACAGATATAATTGAAGTTGTCACATGGCGGTAGTACTGATATTGTTCCTAATAGAAAAAGCTGTTCTTTAATTCCTGGTCAATCTTGATTCATTACATTTATGTGAATTCCAGCCATGACCTTGTATTTTATTAAACTAAGATGTGTTAGAGTATATAATATACGCCTTTCCTATGCACGTTGGAATATAATTTAAGAGAGATGCGACTAATATTTCTCGTAAGTTGAACTCTCTTCATGGCTCATAATGATGGTAGTTTTGAAGGTACTTGTGTTATTAACCGGATTATCAAACATTATTCTGATGACAGTGGTTAAATCTGAATCTAATGTAATATAGAAAGTGATGATTATTACCGCTTTATCACAAAAACGGAAGGAGTGAGATATGTTTCGTAGTGATATTGTTACTACTCTTGTTAATGAGGATTAGGGCCTACTTAGTGTTGGTGGATGTGATGATAGTGGTAGGTAAGAATTTAAACTGACAAACAGCAAGGATAGTCTTATGTTGTCTTCTGTGTTTATTTTCTTTATATTTGATCACGACTGTACAGCTTTCATGTATATCAGAAATTAATTTTAATGACTTTCTCACTATTTACTCCACCTATCCCTCTCTCCTTTTCCCTTCTCCATCTTTCCCGGCTCTTGTAGTTATTTCTGTATTTTCTCTCTTACTCTGCTCCCACTGCTTTCACCTAGTCTATTACAATCTCACTTTCTGTTCCCTGCAGTGCGGCCTCCCTGCACTTGGAGCTTCCATTCTGTGTCATGCTGTCTCCAGTAAAGGTGAGTTCCCTTTACTATTTTTCTACCTACCTGCCATATCTCCCTATAAGGAATAATGATCGAGCAATCGACTATTTCCTTTAAACTCAACGTTATTTGTATTCACACTCACCCTCTGCCTTGTTCAGCTATTCCCGTCGAATACTTGTTTCATCCGGGTATTCTTTATTTGTCTAGGCAAAGAATATTCTTACTCCTCGGGAACTTTCCGTTGTCTATATCTGTTCTGCGTTTAGTTTAGTCAAAACAGCCTCCTATTTTTTCTATATTTTGTCGTAACCTTATCAAACATTTTCTGTTTCCTGTCATTACACGCCACCCACAACAAACCGGATTCATGCCAAAACGCCGACCATATATTTGACTTTCGGCTCATTCTTGAAAGATCTCGGGAGTTCCGTAAAGGTCGCTGCTTCTCCATCGCCTTCGTCAATTTCAAGTCGGCATTCGACACAGTCCTCTGGAAATTTCTCAAGCTCGCCGATTCGCCTCCCAAGGTTGCCACCCTGTTCCAGCGGTTCTATAGTAATGCTGAGAGCTGCGTGAAGATGAACGAAAAGGAATCTAACTAGTACCCTATCAGCAGCAGGGTCCGACAGGGCTGCTATCTATCCCCGACTTCTTCAAGAGTGCCATTGATTATCTGATGACTAAAGTCTATGGTGGAATTTCTGGCGTTATCTCTGGGAACTGTTACTTTACCGACCAGGATATCACCCTAATCAGCACCTCGATTAATCAGCTTAGAGACGCAATGACCATATACCGAGAGGAATCAACAAAGTTTAGCTTCCAGATGAGTTAGACGAAGACAAAGCTTATGCATGTCGGCGATTACCCGTAACTCACCTATCCCCGACGCCGAGGAGTTTGTTAGTTCTTTCATCTGTATGGGCTCCATGGTTACCAACAATGGAAACTTGACCCATGCGATAACCGCAGACCTGATCTGGCCGCTGGGGTCATGCTTTCTTTGAGGAAGCCCCTTTGGTGCCACTGCTCTTTCTACCGGAAAACAAAGCTCCGATTCTACAACGTGTCACTCCTTTCCGTTCTCCCCTATGGAGCAAAAACGTGACCCCTCACGAACATCTTAGCAAAGAGGATCAACGGCTTCAATAGCAGAATCTGGATGATCATCGAAAACATAAGATGGTACTAACACATTTCGAATGAAGAACCGATCGCGCGTGCGCATCGGCCCGTAGCCTCCCCGCTCATAGCTATCCACCGTATATACTGAACGGACGTGTCCTCCGTCACCCACCATATCATCCTACCAGTCGTTAATCTAGTTTGAAGCAGGATCTACGGGCTGAAAGAAGCCCCATGACAGACGCCGTGGTTAGCCCTGCACCAAATGGGTTGAATTGATTAATGAAGATTTCTAGGGGCTCGACGTAACTTTGGCCGATGCAGAGGTGCTGTGACAGTACTAGCAGCAATGGAGACTGCGATGGGTGTGCGAATGGCCTCCTCCTTTGCTAACCTTGTCATGGGATATTTACACACGATGACGCCGCTGGGAACGCTAACCTGTGATGATCCAAAACCTATCGAGCAAGCACATGAGCTGAACTGTTGGTGTGGATGGCATTAAATCTGAAATTCCTTGCTATATATTTCCCTTAGGAATCTGATCAATGCATGCTCAGTCAACTATTAGATGGTAAAATAAAAGGAGAAAAAAAATTTTAAATGTTATCTAAAATTCTGTTTCAAAGATTTAATGAGTAGCCCTCTGAAGACTTTCAAAATGATGCATGCAAACTGAGCGAGTGATATAATGAATGGGTCGACCAAAATGGAGAAGAAAAATTCCGAGGTGATGCTACCCTGGTTGAACATAATAGGTAGAAACATGCACTGATAAAAAAAAGAGGCATGAAAGGGTTTGCTTTTGGCCGATGATCCTTCTCTCTTAACTTGTAATACCTGCACAATCTTATGAACTATCTTGCAGTTTTTGTAGTAAGATCTGCACAAGCAGATCTCCGTTGACAATGCACATGAAATGCTGCAATAACAGTTTCTTTCAGTCTTTACTGCGAAATCAAGCATTTTCATACCACCTATGTGGAAAAATTTGTCCCATGATAGACTGAAGTGTCGTTTTCGGTCCCATGAAATGTAAACTATCTCTAACCATCTTCTGGTAATACTAAGTTGTAAATATTCAGCTCCATATTACCAGCGAGTTTATGTGTTGTTAGCTATTAACTAGTTTGGTGACTGCGTGAATGTACTCTGTCAGTAGTGGTGCTGAGAAGTCGTACTCAATTAATGAAACAAGAGCAAACATATATATATATATATATATATATATATATGTATGTATGTATGTACGTATGTATGTATGTATGTATGTATGTATGTATGTATGTATGTATGTATGTGTGTATGTCTGTATACGCATGTGTGTGTACGTATCTGAACGTTAGTATGTGTGTGTTTATGTATGTTCACCTATGTGTGTAGAGAGTTATTTCTACTTTCAAAAGTAATTGCCAAGTTGATGAGCAAAGTCCAGCAGAATTTACACACACAGCTCCGATATATAGAAGCACAAATGCGCTCACGCACGCACACACACACTGTTCCCCCCTCTCTCTCTCTCTCTCTCTCTCTCTCTCTCTCACACACACACACACACACAGTAGACGCTAAAAAATGCCAAAATATAAATGTTGCCCAAAATGTTTATTCAACAAATGTTTTGATATAAACAAAAAATGTTTTTGAGATGCTTTTAATTTGAAAGCCATTTGGCTGTAATGAAAGGGACGCTCAGATTACAAAATCGTTCCTATACTATGCTTGATATACATTCACACACATACACACGCACGCATACGTCCGCATAGCCATGCACACAAATGCGCACAGATGCTCTCTCTGGCACACACGCACACGCGCGCACACACACACACGCGCGCACACACACACACACACGTATACACGCACGAACATATGCACATCATGTAAAGCGAGTTCCAGACTGAGACATCTCGGCATGCTAAAGATAGTAGTTAAATCATGTCTTATATAACAGGAAACGTTTATGCAATCGTAGATGCATTTGGTGGGAGAAAAGACGTGGAGAGCATGACCGGAATGATTTTCATCAAAAGTCTGCCTACTCTAACAAAGCTGACCCGGCGTAAACAACAACGACGACTTAGGACCAGTTATATTTCTGAAAATAACTTAATATGTACTGAATAACTGTCGTAAAGAAAGAAAGAAAGAAACAAACAAATTATTCGTAATTGAAATTTCCCTTTTACTCGGTGAAAGTAAAACCCTGGCGTTAATTGGTAAAGACGCTCAGAGAAAAGGGGAGATAATTTCAAGAAAATAAAACAAACACGTCTTGCAAAACAAATTTACTAGCTCTAGGGAAATGTTATTTGTTATTTTGCGTTTGTTGTTTGTGTGTTTATAATGAAAGTTTCTAAAGTGTGTGTGGTGTGTGTTTGGGGGTGTGATTGTGTTTTGCTGGAGGACTACAACGTCGTTAACTATATGTATGTATGTATGTATGTATGTATGTATGTATGTATGTATGTATGTATGCAGATATATACATGTGTGTATGTATGTAAGTATGTATACATGTGTGTATGAATGTATGTATGCAAATATGTATATGTGTATGTGTGTGTGTGAGTGTATATACATTTTACACATACATATATACACACACATACAAATTTCATTTTATATTCAAATACTTTTCCTTTCCTGTTTGTTTCAAGATGTTTAACCTAAATTTCCCATTTCCTTCGTCTCTTACAAGAAAATAAAGTTTCACACACAATCCACAGACCGAAATTAATGAATTCAAAACATTTCATTAGGCTAAAAAATATATTTGCTTTGTTTTGTTTCAATTTATCTAAAAAATTTATTCCTCCTCCTCCTCCTCCTCCTCCTCCTCCTCCTCCTTTCTCCTTTCTCCTCTCTTTCTTCTTTTCCTGATACTTTATTTCCTCTACGTCATCGTCCTCCTCAGAGCTGGCAGAATCGTTAGCACGCCGGACGAAATGCTTAGTAGCATTTCTTCCATCTTTACGCTCTGAGTTCAAATTCCACCGAGGTCGGCTTCAATCGTTCTGGATCGATGAAATTATAGTTGAGCACTGGGATCAATGTAATCAACTCGACCTCTTCCTCGACAAGTTTGAAGCCTTTTGTGTCTACAGGTCACAACTTGGCAAAAGAGGTTGTGTGGTGGACTCGTTTGAAAGGTTTGAAGACAGGCATATTCCTATCTGGCCAAGCCCTCATCAATTTCTTCAAATATCATTTGAAGAGAAAGATGGCGATAGAAAGGAAAGTGCTGCCTTTTAGTCTGTTTATCAAAAGCTGTTCTACAGTGGTAAGTCTAGTGAGACTGACTGAACCGATTCAGAGTATGTTTGTCCAGTATCAGGAAGAGGGCGCTTTCCCATGCCTTTGGGATGGCAGAGTAATTCGAGATTTTTCCGTGGGGTATATACCAGATCACCCTAAGTGGACGGTTCCGCTGTTGGGGATTCTATTTATCAATTTATTTCTCTAATTTCTATCATATAACCTCTGTTATATCCTTTTCAACTGAGTAAAGAAACTAATTGATGTGATCGTAGTTTTGACGGTGATTCTGGTGAAAGCAGAAACGGTGTTGAGGATGACGATGGTCGAGATAAGTATGGGAGGAGGTTATGTTTTTGCCGGCGTTTGTTTGGGAAATTGGGCGATGTTCAGCATGCGTGTATATGGGTGGAAATGAGCTGCTTGGCAGAGGTCAGCGCTCTCCCAGTGCTTTCCTAGTTTTGAAATCATTCCTTACTACCATATTACATATTCTTCCTTATCATAGATGTCACTGCTGTTGTTTAACGTTGATTCATTTCCTCGGAAATAGCTTTAGCATTTGCACTCGATGACACAATTTTGGATAGATGTAGTGTAATATGACTGGTACTTATTTTCTCTATCTTCATATTTCTCGGTTTAATACTTTAATCGTGTAATCAGGTGATATTGTTCTGCTGATCTTGTAACCCTGTCTGTCACACTTACGCGAAACCTGTCCTGCTATACATCTGGTCATTATCAAAAGAAAATAGACAGGCCTAGAAAGAAATGCAAGGATGGTGCGAATGCTTGCAATTGAGTAATCTCCGTTTTTTGGCATCAACGGAACCAGAATTGTCGTTGCTGTTTGCTAAGCCTAGCTTTCTTATGAAGTACTGGGACCTGTCAACGTCAAAAGTATTCTCACCGTAACCAACGTAATTTTACTTAAACAGCGCCCTGCATTTCTTTCTAGACGTGGATATACTGTAGAAAGCCACAGAACTGCAGTATTCGTCTCGAGAAAATATTTATTTGAAAACATATAGTGCAAAAAGCATAGTCTCAACAGCAGACGGAAAGAGTCTGTTAGCGGTGATGGAATTGCTAAATTTAGATTTCTGCTTCTATGAGGGCATCTTCGCCAAAAGCGAATATTTACCAAGCTTATCATCTCTTTGAGACACCAATAATCTGTTAATCACTACTTTTTTCTACACCGGTAGATTGTTAGTGGATACTTGCTACTGACGACATTCAAAGAACCAGAAATCTAGATTTAGCAATCCCATCACTGCTGCGGGATACGTTTCGTCTGCTATTCATATACTTCTGTGTCTTTTAGCACTCTACCCCTTTACAAGATGAATCCTCGGGACGAATACCGCAGTCTTATGGCTTTCTATTCTATGTCCATGTTAAGAATACAAAAGTGCGATTTTAAATTATGTATGTATGCCAGGAACCAGGGACCACATTCCCCATTTTTTCCCCTTTTTCTAAGATACTAGAGTGTAATTTGAGATACCTTCGCTGCTATTTCAAGCAAGCCGAGCGACCAAGTAGAGGTAGAGTGTGAGACGAAATGAGGAACTGTGAAGTCGCTTCCCAACGGGATTTGAACTGAAGACGTCAAGAAACTTCAAAAAATTTAATGCCACATGTTTTATTTTCTTACAGTTCTTAACTATCTACTATCATTGACAACAACAACAGTAAGATCAACTACTGTATCGCCATTGCTGCTACCAAAACTTATGTCATTCCACCACCACCACCACCACCGCCACCACCACCATCACCAAACATTGAAAATTCAAAAATCTTATTAGTTTGTAAACATTGACGTGTTTGTTAGCCATATCTTCATATTCATACTTGATGTGCGTGTGTGTGTATGTGTGTGTGTGTGTATATATATATATGTGTGTGTGTGTGTGTGTGTGTGTGTGTTTGTGTGTGTGTGTGTGTATGTGTGTGTGTGTACGTCCGTGTTTACAAAAGTTATAACATCGCGGTGCCACAACTCTGAGGAATGCAGTCATCAGATTAAACTTACTTTCCGTTATTTTTTTCTTTTCATGGGATTTTCCTTTTCTTTTCTTTTGCTGCAACAAACTTAAGACTCATGTCGCTGCCAAAATTTACCAATTTACTTTTTATTTATCTTCATGTTATCTTTTTTTTAATATGCCAAAAACTGTAACACTGCCTGCATACACTGATATACATTAAAGGCAGATTTCTATCCTAAGACATAGTAAGCAGTTTCACAGTCGTTATTCTTGGATTGAGCAGTGTCTTACAGATTCTGCTTTCGACAGAGAGAAATTTGGTAGATTTAGCTACAGATTCCAACCCAATTTTCACTTCTTCAAAGACAACACTGAAACATGAAATCAAATCTATGTCACACTAACTTCCATTTTATAAATATCTATAATTTTTCCCACCTTACATGACACACATACACACACATGCACAAACGCACACACACCTAAACACACACACACACACACACACATATATATATATAAGAGTGTGTATACATGCACACAGAGAGGCAGAGAACCACACGTACACACGCCACACATACGTGCGAATGTATTAAGAGTATATTTACGAATGCCTTTACACATTTCTCCCTTCCTTATTTAAACCAGTTAAGAATAATCTTTGGCACAATGACTGCCATTAGAATCGCGAACGCATGGATGCTTCCTGGTTCCTTCATTGCAGATGGATCTTAAAGGATCTACGATCAAATGAATTCAAAGATATAAACGCTTTATTTCTTAATGTATGACGATAAGTAATATTTAATCAACGTATCGAAGCATCATACATGATCCAAATAAGGATTTTGCTGTTGCCTTTAGCAGGGCTGAGTGACAATGCTGAAAATAGCTGGCTGGCACATATCTCTGGAAGCTTAGGTTGGTGAAAGTGAATTAATAGATGAAAGAGCAGCGTCAGGGAAGTAGTACGAAACCCGCCAAAATGGTGTCTCGAAAGTCGACATTCCATTTGACTGCACTTTTAAATAAATAAATAAATAAATAAATAAATAAATAAATAGATAAATAAATACAACTAAACGTCCCGAAAACTCATCGCCGCTTTTGACCTTTTCCAACAATTTCACTTCCGGAGTCACTTGAAGTTCAAATTTACTCGTGATATGTAACGTCCGAAATAGATGTTTAAAAGAGGGCTTGGCTTTTTTGTTTCGAATGTACTATTTTATGTGTGTGTGTGTGTATGTGTGTACACACATGCATACACACAAATATGTATTTAGGGTAGATAGACAGATAGATATGCATCCATTTATGGATGCATGCATGCAGATACACAGATATATCAACACACTCTTCTCTCTCTCTCTCTCTCTCTCTCTCTCTCTCTGTGTGTGTGTGTGTGTGTGTGTGTGTGTGTGTGTGTGTGTGTATATGTTTAAAATTCATTCATTTACACAATTCCAAATTTCTTCAATTAAACAATCGCAATTAATATTCTAAATACAATTTGTTAGGTCACTGCATCATTTTTTCACTCCAAAAATGTCCTAATAATGAATAAAATCCATAAAACTACAGCAGTAAACATTTTCTCCCTAATTGTTACTATTTTCATTATTCACTTAGTGATAATGTGTAGCCCCTGGTCATCCTTTATCCAGTTGTCCTGTAATCCGAGTCGTTTCAGATGCAACAAATATAGCGCTACATTTTCCAATATATCCACTTCTACTATCAGCTCGTTTCTTCCACACTTACCATTCTAGGCTGGTGAGATGGCAGAATCGTTAGCACGTCGGACAAAAAGCTTAACGATAATCTTCCATTTCTTTACGCTCAGGGTTCAAATACCGCTGAGGTCAACTTTACCTTTGATCCTTTCAGGATCGACACAATAAAGTATCAGTGGAGCACATCTCTTCCTCTGAAATTCCTGGTCATGTGCCAAAATTTGGAACCATTTCTACCATTTTCATTCCCCAATTCTACGCTGCTTAATTTCTCTCTTCTAGATTCAACCTTTCTCTTTTCGTCCGCCATTTTCTCTCTTGTTCTCTCTCTCTCTCTCTCTCTCTCTCTCTCCATCTCTCTCTTTCTCCGTTTCCTAACCAGTCTGTCTCATACCCCAGCTAGTTCTCTTTCTAACCCCGCTCCCTAATATTGTCAGACATATTTTTCGAGAACTTCGTCGCCTCCAGTTATCTTCGACGCGACCATTATCAACCCGTCACCTTTGAATTTACCACATAAACCACCACCACCACCACCACCACCACGCCACAACCATCACAAACACTAACCACAACCACTAAATACTACTGCCACCACCACTACCACCACCGCCGCCAACACTGTCTCCACAACATTCATCTCTCTCACCACCGTTTCTTACCTAAATGTTTTCTTGCAATCTTTTGCCACCATCTTTCGAGACGTTTCTTTTCTGCCACTAATCTTTATCGTTTCCACCACCACATGCTGCTGCTGCTGCTACTACTACTACTACTACAACTACTACTACTACTACTACTACTACTACTACTACTACTACTA
>JARUKP010000592.1:0-11073 GCA_029874955.1 Octopus insularis | reverse complement strand
GCTCTATATATTGTGTATTATATTTACTCTTTTTTATATATATATATATATATATATATATATATATATATATATATATATATATCCCTAATTGTGACTGAGGGTGCAGGGTAAAGCCAAAATTGCTAGAAATAAGAGTCAAAGATCCTTAGAGCCGGTAATAGCCCCGGTCTATTCACTGACATGGTTGTAACCTAACCACAATGAGCAAGATCAGTATACTACTCAAGTTACGCTGAACATTAACACTCACCAGTGGTGCCTAATCCATTGCTGGATGGTTTGGTTAAATTCAACATTCAGTATATGATTTTTACCACATGAATCAATGAACGATTCTACAAAATGACATATTGTGTATAGCCGCCTCCGTTATTACACACACATACACACACATGCATATACACACACATATACACACATATACACACATACACACACGCATACATATTCTTTAATTCTTTGATTCTTTAAAATGTTTCAGCTTCAATGCTGCGGTCATGCTGGAGCACCACCGTTTACTGAGCTACACCTTTATTTGAAATCTCTTCTGATATATGACATTTCTTTAATGAGCGAGGTTGATGACGCTGCCCTCATCTGTGTTTTTTACTGTGAGGTACGCTCCTCAGGAATCCTCGACAGGAAGAGATCCAATTTTGTTTTAAAGACACTTATATCCACACAATGCAGGTCTCTCAAGAATTGTGGACCTTTGAATCCCAAGCTGTTGCAATATCTGGTTTTGTATTTTGATCGCGATGCTGGGATCTTTGGCACTATGCAGTGGCGCCCCATACTTCAGTTTGAGTAAATTTCAATGCCAAAGTTTGTTCCAAGGCCTTTCAGGATTTTACAGATGTATATCACTGCATATATTTCCCGCCTTCGTCCAGGAAGAAGTGTTTTAATTCTTTCAGTCTTTCCCAGTAGCGATACGTTGCATCGAAATTTTCTTAGTGTAGCTTCGTTGGATTGATTCGAGTTCCACTGTGAATTTTATATTGTGTGGTGACCATAGTTGGGAGCAGTAGTCCAAGCTGAAGACGAATGCTCTGCAAACGACCATTAATGAGTCCTTTTCTCTTGTTTTGAAATTTCGGAGGATCCATCAAATTGTCTGTCTGCATTTCATTTCCAAATTAGTAATATGCAATTGAAAAGATGCATCATTGCTCATGTCAATGCGCAGGTCACGCACTGATTTTGACTCAGGAATTGCAATTCCTCCGGGGCCAATGTATTCTATCTGCCTTGTCGTTTAGTTTTGTGTGCTGGTAGCGTAAAGACTGGAATTTTCCTGCATTAAACTGCATCTTGTTGTCCTCATCCCACCTGTATATTACAGCCAACTCCCGTTGCAGTTGTGCAATATTTCCAGGATTTTGTATTGTCTGAGAGACTTTCGTGTCTGGGTATCTTTGCAGTTGAAGGCATGTCTAAGAATGCCACTATGAATAGCATTGGCCCTAAATCAGTGCCCTGTGGAACACCACTTGCTATTTGTGTTTTCTTGGAGGTTGTTCCATTGGCCACCACTGCTTGACGTCTATCTTTTAGAAAGTTGTGCAATCACTCTCCAACTTTTCTGCCTATTCCAACATCACGCAGTTTGTGAAATATCATACCATGGTCGACTTTGTCAAAAGGCTTTTGCAAAGTTGAGAAATATCATATCCACGCTTGAATCATTTAGCAGCTGTTGTAACAACCAGAGCTGTGTTAGAGAGCGTCTACCTAATCGACGCTTTCTTCAAGGAACGTGATTAGTTTCTTGCCGACTATTCGTTCCGTGACTTTGCTAATGTCGGAGAGACAGGCTTATAATTTTTAGCCTCTGCTCTAATTCCTACTTTATAAACAAGGCATATTATCCCTTCACTCAGTTTGTCTGAGAGCTTACCACTTGCAAGAAAGTTCTAAAAGAAAAGCTGCAGTGGTTTTGCAAGGAATCGTTTGCACAATTAGAGAAGGACGGCTGGAAATCTGTCAGGGCCAGCAGCTTAGTTTGTGTCATGTCGCGTCTTCTTTGATGGCCAATGTCACATCTTCAATGTTTATGTACTCCGTTTTTGCCTCTTGGGTTACAGATAAAGTGGCAAAATATTCTGCTGGTTTGTTCATTTGCATGTGTCACAGATATGTAGTGAACATACTTTGGAACTGTTCGTTCAGTATTTCACTTATCCTGATGGGTTTCCTGTGAGGGGGAAATCTTTTTGGAAGAGGGTTGGGGTCCTATCTTGTAGTGTACTGAGGCTGTTTCTTTGGAAAACTTAAAGAAAGCTATAGGGTTGACCTGATATTTTCTATCACCCAAGCTTCTTTATCTGCTCTTTCTTTTTCATGAGACTGCTGCAGATTTTTTTGCAATCTCAAATAACGCTCTCTCCAGGCGATATTTCTCGCCCGCCACTTTTGGGGGGCTTGCTCAGGCGGTTTGCAATCTTTGTCCGTCGCCTTGTTAAGAATTTTCCTTTCCCTAAGGATCCCATTTTTGTGTATGTAAGCCTTGCACAATGGGACAGATTTGTCACACATGGCTTGTATTATGGACATGAAATGTTTGTGTTTTATGTTAATGTCTCGGTGTGGAGAGACATTTAGGCCAATCCTGTTTGAGGATCTCTTTCTCTATCAGCTTCCAATTTGCTTTATGAAAATTTAGCTTCGAGCGATTTTGTGTGCTTCTTATAGGCTGTATATCTGCAGTAGCTTTTGGTCCATGCATAGACAGCTCTATTATATTGTGATCCGAGACCAGCTTCGGTGTCACTTTAATATTAAGGATAATGTCCATTTTGTTTGTGAAGTAGAGATCCAGTATATTATTTGCCCTGGTTGGTTGCAGCACAATTTGCTCCACGGAAAAAGCATTGGTAAGGTGGATCAGGGACTCCACCTGTGCTTGCTGGTGGTCTGTCATTCCTGGGAGAATCTGAACCTCAGGCCATCCCACATTAGAGAAGTTAAAGTCATCCAAAAGGAATACACTGATGTGTTGTTCCAGTTTGGTGAGAACTCTTCCTATCTTAACTATGCAGTCTTCAAACTTGCCTGTATGTCTCGGAGCATCCGGTGGGCGACATGTAGTACATATAAAAATATTAAGTTGTTTTATGTGTACAATTTCAATATCACACACCGAATTTGAATATGACAGCAGGACCTGAGGCGGGAGGTCCTCTCAGATGTACACAGCCACTCTACCATGGCTCCTTTCTTTTCTATATACGTTTATGAATTTGTTTTGCAAGATATTGGTGTGAAAATGTGTATTGAAACATATTGTTATATTTCGGGACGTCATTTTTGGGAGCCAAATAAGCATATGCACTATATATTCGTTCTTTACACGTTTATTACTGTTCTTATTTTATATCTATTATCTGGAAATCTTCCCTCACACATTTGTAACCTCTTCAGCGACCATTTCCCTCCTCGTCTATCCTCCTGCTCAGAGTAGTTCGTTCTGTCCTTTTATGAGGTCTATCCTTATGCGCGCATGCGTTTGCATCTCTGTGTATGTGTGAGCGTCAGTGTGTGTGCGTGCGCGTGTGCGTGCATGCGCGTGTGTGTGCGTGCACGTGCGTGTGCGTGCGCATGTGTGTGCGTGCGCGTGTGTGTGCGCGTGTCTGTTTCGGATATGTAGTTATGTGTGCATATAAGGACTTACACACTCCACCGTCTATACCCGTCCGCTTTATATTATTTTCATCGTTGTCAACGTTGCTCTTAGTGGCATTTTGATGCCCTCCTTACCTACGTTATCTCTTCCGCTAGTGTTCTTCACACTTACGCTTCATATGGTTGCTGTATACTTTTGTGTTTGTGTGTTTGTTCACGTTGTTGCTATCGTGAGTATTTGTTGTTATCGGTTATGATGTTGTTGTAGCCTTTTATGAAGATAATGCATGTCTGTTTGTGTGTGATATAGGTTTGCTTAGTATGTTGTTCGTATCCAAGCCTTATGTATAACTTTATTTTTTGCTTACTTATTCATCTCTGTTTCTTATATTAAGCATAAATGTGTGCATATTTGTTTTGTGTGTGTGTATTACATTGTTTGTCCTTGTGTCTTTTTCCTCTTCTGTTTTCAGTCTGTGTGTTGCGTGGTGTGGTGGTGGTAGTGGTTTTTGTTGTTCCTTTCGTTTTTTCTGTTGAGGCTCGGTCTGTCTATTACCATGTTGATGGCCTTTGTAATCTGTCTGACTGACGTGTATCTTTTATGGGTTGACAATACCTTAATCTCTAGGTTGTTAACCGAGCTTCTATGTTGTGTTTGGTATATTAGTAGAACAATGACGAGCCTTTTCCTCTTTGAGCACCTGCCAGTATTCCCCTATTGCGGGTGTCGCGTCTCCCTTATGTAAGCTGTTTTGTTTCTGCACCATCCTTCAATACTCCGTAAACTTTAGACTACATTCCTAATCTTACAGTTAACATCATACATACTATGCAATTGTTCTCCGTACATCTGGGGACCTATCGAAGGAGTAAGTTCTACAGATCAGGGATTTTATGGGGGTTCCTGGCCTTTCTACTACTTTAATCCATAGATTTACCTTTTCTAAGATAGTATACTAGTTCGCCACTTGAGTCAACATCAACGAAAATGACATTCTGGTATTTCTTGTTGTCATACCATGAGTTGGCCTTATCCATCTTTTTCCTGGTTCATTTGAATCCCGTTTTCATCACTCTTTATGATAGCCTTCTACTTAGCCCTGGTTTCTTTGTACACTCTAATCCTGTTCCTTTGGTTGTAGCCAATGAACTGTATGCAGTGGCTGGAGTGTTGTATATGTCTTTGCAATTCTCTAGGGTCGCACATGCGAGACACATTCCCCATCACCCTCACCAACTCCACCATTAGAATATTAAACTTGACGTTGTCTGCAGTAGCTTCTTTCTTGTGGACCAAGTATTTAGAAGCCATGGGTCTGGCATAATGGAAATGAAAGATCTGGACCTTACTATTGTTAGTTTACAGCCAGTGTTCCGTATCTAAATCCAGTAGCCTATGTTTCCGATGCGTGTTAGGGTGGTCTACTGTAACTTTATTTCTCTTGATATCATCTACACAGGGGGAGTACGTGGTTAGGGTTATGGAGTTGCCTGTTAATCTCTCTTTGAGTCCCTATCTCACCATCACATAAATAGGTTAGCCTCATCATCGGCGACATCCACACCAATGACTGCACCTTCCTCTTAGGTGTATATCATGTTATTAGACCTAAATATGTGGCCCTTAACTGTCACTTGGGGACTCACACTCAATGCATGTATGACCATCTTTTTAACACGTCATCGTTTTCAGGAGTCTGTATAACGTTGGCCCACCCGTCCCAACTCTCTCTAGGAGTCTTCTTGGCCAATGAGATCGTAGTAGGGGTTCTGTCTACCTCTTACTGATGTAGGGGGTAGAAACATCTAAGGCCATGTTCATCTAAGTAATCCTTCTCACCTGTCGGTTTCAGGAGCAGGCTCAGTTCTTCTTTGTCAACACTTCGAAACTCCACATTGCGAGAGTGATGTGGAGTTTCTCCACAGTAAAATCAACATCTATCGAAGGGTATAAGGATATTGCATCCACACTACTTATTACACATCGCACCACGTCGTAGGTATGGTTGCAGTCAATGATTCTGCGGAGAAGGTCTTCTGTGCTATTACATCCATCCGAAGACAATCTGGTCAGGAGGTGTATGATCATAGAGTGGAAGTAGGAAATTCTGTAGTTCTGGCACAATTGGCTCCGCAGATCGGTCTCGTTGCTTGTCAAGTATCCTAGGGGTACAACGTGCACGGCCAACAACTTTCCCGCTTCTAATAACGACATCCGAGTGCCGTATGGGCTCTGCAATGACCATGTGGCGACCACTGACCCAGTGTGTGTGTGTGTGTGTGTGTGTGTGTGTGTGTGTGTGTGTGTGTGTGTGTGTGTGTTTGTGTGTGTGTGTGCGTGTGTGTGTGTTTATGAACACAGAAGAATGGATATATTGTACATTTTGAGGGGGTACATATTTTATACCAGAAGACCTACTTAAATGTTGCATTTATCAGTTCGTTATAGGATAGCAAGATGAAATGGTAAAATTCTTATCATGTTTAAACTATTATTGATCCATTCAAATACATAGATGCGGTAAGCATAACCAAGTTGTTGAGGAGATATATAATTTTGATAGCATTAGAAATGTCATTTGATCAGTATTAATTTTAAACATAAACTAAGAATAGAAGACGGGTTGAATTATTGAGAATTGCAAAGGAAAAAATTAATATCTTATTAACAAAGGATGACATAGTATTTAAAACAAAATATTTTTCTTGAAGGAATAAATAATTTAAAATTAAGATAATTGTAGTGAGTTTACGGTACCTTAAAATTAAAAAAGGTAAATTAATAAATGAATTAATAAGTAAATACTCGGTATTGGTTCGGCCAAAGTCTAAAGGGTTCAGAAAATTCTCTTTCTGAAGATTATTTTTGCAAAAAAAATGAGTGACAAATGAGAGAGAATTATTTGAAATGCCTATAATTTCAGATATATCTGCCTTAATTTCCAGATGTATTTAGGATATTTATCAGTTAAAGCTATTATATCAAATATAACTGGTATTTTACTCAGCAATATCTCGCTGGTCCACAAAAGCTAACGACTTTGACCAAAATACCTAAGGTGTTTGCCGGCTATAAGCTAGGATGTCAGCTATGTCTAATAGTTGGTAATCTATATATTGTAGATAAGCTACATATAGTAGATTCATCCATATCTTGTATATCATCTACATCTAATATATTACCTGTATATGTTATCTATATATTGTATGTTATCTGTATACTGCATTCCTATGTCTGCCGTATATAGTCTTTTGCCCGATGCATTGTATTGTATTCTGTTTGTTTTGTGTCTCCCAAGTATATCTAGAATGATATCTAAAGAAGATACTCTCTCTCACTACATCCTGCGTAATTTTACCTTACCAATTCTGATACGCAGAATTCTTTAATATGTCCCCATATTGTTGTCAGCTGGGCATGCTATATCTATGATCCAGCGTAGTTTGGTTTCTTTCTCAATTAAGATTATATCTGGCTTCCTATTCTCTATCTCATGGTCACACTGAATCATAAGATCCCACAGGATCTTTGCATTATCATTTTCGATGATACCATCGGGTTTGTGGTCGTACCAATTTTTTTCTTTGCATACTATACTTGTTGCAAAGTGTCCCATGGACAAGCCTTGTTATATTGTCATGACGTCTCTTATATTCCTTCTGAGCTAGTGGCGTACATTGGCTGGTAATATGCCATACGGTTTCAGCGATTTGTCCACAGATTCTGCAATTATCACTTTCTCGTGTGTTGTCTACTATGTATTTTATGTAGTTTGTTCTTAGTTCTTGCTCTTGGGCAGCACATATTAGAGCCTCCATTTCCGGTTTTAAATCACTTTTCGCCATCCACATCCATCATTTTTCTCTGCCTGTCTTATCTTCAACATTCCCCCTATGAAATTGTCCGTGCATTCTTTTCTTTACCCACTGATTTTCAGTTTCCATCGTTTTCATTTACTTGTACAATGCTTTATCTTTGCAATCTTTCATCCTACACAAGCCTGACTTCCTTACTTCTAATAATAGCGTTTCTGTGGCATTTTTTACATACCAACTATGTTGCTTACTTCTGCTCGAATACTGTGTTCGCATCCAATAAGTCCTCTTCCCCCTCTTATTCTTGGTACATATAGTGTGTCTGTGCCACTTTTTGGGTGGAGCGTCCCATATCTAGTTAGCAACTTCCTTGTCTTTTTGTCTTTCTGTCTAAGCTGTTTAGTTCATCTACTGTCCATGCAATTACCCCTGCTCCATATCTAAGGAGTGAAACCGCCCAGGTGTTGGAAGCTTCAATCGTGTTTCGTCCTTTTAATTTCGAGTTAAGTATCCGTCTCAGTGTGCGTAAGTACTCCACTTTAAATTTTTCTGTGATTTCTTTCTCCTTCAATTTATCCAGTTCCAAAATCCCCAAGTACTTATAGCCCGTCTCTTCCATCTGCTTCATGACCTCACCTGACGGTATCGAAAGCCCGTTCATACATTTGATTTTGCCTCTCTTCAGGGCTAACACACCACACTTCCTCAGTCCCAACTCCATTCTGATATCAGCACTGAAAGTATACAACGTATCAACGAGGGAACTGACTTATGCTTCATCTTTACCATAAAGTTTGAGGTCGTCCATGAATAACAAATGTTTAACTTCTTGTTGGTGGCTTTTGAATGCATACCCAGCTTTTGCTTTCTTCAGTATCAGTGTTAGTGGTATCAAGCACAGTACAAAGATCAATGGGGACAGGCAGTCCCTTTGAAAGATGCCCCTCCTGATTTCTACTGTCCCTAAACGTCTTCCGTATGCTGTTAGTTCTGTCCTCCAATTCGCCATACTTTTTCCAAGCAATCGCTCAACATTCGATGCAATACCAAATAGTTTCATGCATTCCATTATAGAAGAATGTGAGATCATATCGTACGCCTTACGATAGTCGATCCATGACATGGCTAAGCTACTTTTCCTCCTCTTGCAATCTCTAAGTACAGTTTTGTCTATCAGGAGTTGATCCTTGGTACCTTTGTGCTTACGCTTGCAACCCTTCTGCTCATGTAGCAGGACTCCATTTTTTCCAGATGTTCATACATTGACTCTGCGAGTATTCCAGTCAATAATTTTCAAATAAGTGGCAAACAGAATATCGGTCTGTAATTGTCTGCCGTATTGCCTTTTACGATGTTTTTCAAGTACAGCACTTTCATTACCAAAGTCAACCACTTTGGTATTACTTGGTCGGAATTTAACAAGTTGTTGAGTTGCGCAGCTATTCGTGCATGACATTCACCAAATCTTTTGAGCCAGTAGCCTTAAACTCCATGTGGTCCAAGGACCTTCCAGTTGCTCATCTTTTTGCTGTTTTCTTTCACTTACCTAACTGAAATAATTAGTTCTGCCTGTTTTGGACAGACTACTGTTTGTTTCAGTTCTTACAACCATTCAGCATCCTTCTTGTGCTCCTTGTTTTTGCTGCAGATATCACTCCAAAATCTTTGACTTTCATTGTTATCTGGTATCAGCTTTTCATCTGTAAACTCTCCATTTATTTCTTTATAGAATCTCTTCTGATCTACTCTGAATAACCTATTCAGGTGGTAAACCTTCATTCTTTGGTCGAATCTTACCATCTTTGCTTTCCTTGCAACGAGGCGCTGCTTCATTACCACTTTCAGGCCTTTTCTTTCAATATTAAACTTCCTTTTCAGTGTCGTGTGTTTTTGTTCGCTTCGGTCTAACACAGAAATTTCCTTCGGGGGCATATCTAACCCTGCATAGATTCTTCTTTTCCACCATGGATCTTTTCTTCTGTCACTTCCGTTGTATTTCTTTTTCTTCACATCAACACCCATATTTTCTCCTACAACAATACTTGCTGCCTTGATCAAGTTATTTGTTTCTGTGATGGTGTTTGTTCTGATGCATTTCAGAATCTCATTGACATTTTTCGTTTCTTGGTTCAGCTGCAACTGGTCAGACTTTTTAAGGTTGCAAATAATATTGCTATAGTTCTCCTGTAGTTTTGCCTTTATTCTGTTGTAGATTGCCTTTTGGACATCTATCATGTCGCATTTGTTTTGCTTTTTTTAGTAACCCCTAATTTGAGCACCGTTTTCATCTACCGGTTTGCTTAGGTAGTAACACTCATCACATTTGTAGCATATTTTGAAAATCCAAACTCCATCTCAATATTATTGGAGAAAATCCGCACAGACTAGACTAGGCTGTCCAGGTCTGCCTCAGATTTTGTGAATAGCTTCAGGTCGTCCATGGACAGCAAGTGGTTCAGATTCCCCTAACCTCTTCTCAGATCGTTCGCCAACTTTGTCTTTTGTAGTATTTCCCTCAAAGGGAATCATTCCTAGCACGAAGATCAATAGGGATACGTTGTCTCCCAGGAAGATTCCTCTCTTGATTTTTCACCTCTCCAAATGCTTGATTCCATGCTGTCAATTTCGTTCACTAGTCCTTCATGCCATTCCATATAAGGCTTCACATATTTTCCACTGTTCCATACATTTCCATTATTCTTATTATCCAGGAGAGTGAGTTCATATCGTATGCTTTAAGATAGACAACCCATAACATGTTCTTGTTTGTGTGTCTTCTCTAGCAGTCCCTGATAATTAAATTATCAATTAAAAGCTGACCCTTCGTTCCCCAGCTCCTCTTTCGGCACCCTTTCTATTCAGTAGGCAGCAGCCCACTTTTTTCCAGATATCTATACAGTTTACCGGCCAAAGCACCTAACATATTAATTTCCTCATTAGCAGAAGCCTGTTATTGGTCTTAACATGGATGCAACATTTCCCTTTTCAGGATCCTCGGCACATAACAATATATTTCCCTATGTCATCCAGCTGGGTAATTTCTTACTTACAATTTTGTTTCCATTTCTTGCCGAGTGTCTTTCCGACACCTAGTGCAAAGAAACTCACTGTATACATTCGAAGACCATTAAAATAAACACACCAGATAACGAAGGGAAGTTATGTCATAGAAACAAGTGAAAGAAGAACCACGGGTTGACAAGAACTGGTGAGCTAGGTGGGCTGTGCCATGCCATCATTATTGTTTTAAAAAAGCAGAAAATATTTTGTGACATTTAGAATAATAAACGTTTATCATTTTATTGTCTCCTTGCTAATTATGAGCATTCACGTACATGTCTACCACAGAAGCTAAAAAATGTACAACTCTGTATTTTTTCAGTTCCTGCAGTGGAACATCTCCAGCTTTAAAGACAGTTGGTGCGTAGAACAAGCACAACGTTCTTAGTCCCACAACGTAACGTCTATATGTGTTTTACTCAGAAACAATGGCCAGGTCATTAATACCAAGTCTCCGACACCAAACCTCCCTAAACCACCATAAAAGGGAATCATTTCAAGTGGCTAATAATCTTCTTGCTTATAAGTGCTTTATTATTTAATAATGTTAGCTAAACGAGAATAGGAACT